>JAVTVY010054000.1:0-29381 GCA_036873755.1 Hanleya hanleyi
CTATTTTTGAGCCTCTTATAACAGGTTTGGGCATCATGAGTTTGAGCGCCCAATGAAAAAAATTGTTTTTGTTTTTTAGCAAATTCCAGTTCAAATATCCAGTTGTATTTAGACCATTTAATACATTGTACTCCACGAGCTCCCATGGGATTCGACAGTCCCGCATCGCAGCCTATTTAAAAAAAACTTACCACACTTTGCACCGTGTATGGGTGCCCAAACTAGCTGTAAAAGTCAGCTAAGATTTAAGCTATCTCAATGAAAAACTCAAATTTATACTTTGGATTTGAGTTTTTTGTTTCTATCTTTTAACATGCAATTTTGGCATTTATCAAGTGCTATCATGTATATTGCCAGAAATGGTGAAGGGCAGTGTTTGATAAAATCAGCAATATTTTACATGAATGCATATTTCAGTTTTATGAGTACATGTACATCCATCTTTCTACAAGCCTTGCATGTAGGTAATCACGGACTGAAACATTTTCTCCTATCCACTATAGTTCTATCAAAGGGAAATCTTCAGTCAGTCCTGATCAGTATACATATGATTATCTTCCAATACTCTACTCCCCTTCTGTCCATGAGCCAATGAGATTTCCTAAATTATTTTCAAAATTCAAATCAACCAATGAGCAATCTGGTAAGTAGTAGATATCCCATCATTCATTGGTGTTCTCTGAAGCAGTCCACTGAAACATCGAACAAATCTGCAACATCTTTTGGCAGGCAGGGACATGATATGTAGTACAGGTTAGGAATATCTTCACCTTGAATCCCTATCTCTCAAGTACAAATTGCAGTTGAAACAATATTGCGCTAAAAGCTGAGAACAAGCACGTTACTGCTACAATAATGTGCATAACGACACGTTGAGGAAAAACTTGCTGTGATGCCGTATAAAGTGATAACAGGCAGTCTGTGCGTGTGTTGCTTATATCCCATGCCCAGTGATATTGTCAAATGATAAACCACACACACCTCTATTACCATACACAGCATTGTTGACCTTTGTGCTAGTTAACATAAATACATTATGACAACTCCCTTTGTAATTGAGTCTCGGTAAATAAAACAACTGTACTGGAGTTTTATATCGAGCGAATTACAAAGTTATTTCAAGCATGATATCTTATTAATATCACAGAGTAATGGTGGTCATTTTGTAGGGTTCAGTTTGTTCTACACGATGCAAAAAGAAAAATTTATGCAGTTAACCGCTGATTTTTGACCAACTCCAAATAGACGACTAAGTAAAATGGACAGATAGTAGTTGCAATCTGAGTGTTTATATCTTCAGTCACAATAAAAACATGCACATTTTTGTATTTAGTATATAACTATTCCCGTTATATTAGTAGTTGCAATCTGAATGTTTATCCTAGTCTCGATTTATACAACATGCACATTTCTGTAACCACAAGTATTTGCTAGCATTTTGATTTTTCTCAGATCACATCAATGGTTTCTGCCCTGCACTGTAAGATGCACAATTTTGTCAATCTCCTTCAGTTTTCCCTTACATGTACGTGTAGTACATGTAGTATGCCCTGTTAAAGTGTGATAACATATCTAAATGGTTCCATGTTCATTTATAGGAGACCAGATGTTGCCAGCAATAACCAGGATTCAATGTGGAGAAGGCCAGCATATGAAACTGTCAAATGCACTGTAAACCCCTCCTTGCTTTATTTGTGCTCTGTCCTTCACATGATATATGGAGCGTAATTCGATACTGGCAATTTGCAGAAATAAATCAGATGTCTGCGAGGAAAAAACATAAACAGTCTGACATATGACCAACTTAATCATGTTCAGCGTGCAATTCATGGACAGTTTGACAGTGTGGATAACAGTTCATTCCCTGTAAATCAGATATGATGTCGGAAGTTTGACAGATGTGAATAGATATAAATACGGCAGTGGAATTTTATGGTGTTCAACAAGTGTTTCACAATGCCATACCAGGCATGCCAGGCAGATGGCATTGGAATATTTCTGAATGATTTGAACATTTGAATTCAAATATGTCAAAGTGAATCATGTAATACAGTGTAAAACTCATAGGGTAACATTGTCTGGGATATATCATCCCACACACGTATGTGAGATGAGCATGTGTCACTTTGTTTGACACATGCTGCAGGCATGATGCGCTCCACCAAAGTTCAACAACTTGGTGTGTCATTCATACATGTATTATTAATAAAATACTGATAATAATATACAGGTAATTTAGATATGAATTTGGCTGTAATGGTCCCCTACCCTAATGACGTATTATATCTGCCTCAATCACGTGATGACTTGTGTATTCATTCATCTGCATGACACGTGATAACTTATCCTGAAATCTAACATCGCTTACGTAACACAAAACCAATGGGGATCGCCAGCCACACTAGGCAGTGCTAGTGGTAAAGAAGACGTGGCGTCATAAAACGAACAATTATAACGTTGTTACATTATGACGTTGCCTTTGTGACGTCCAGAAAAACGGCATTGGCATGCACCATTTGCCTCTTGGTACAGGTAGCCACCTGGCGTCAGTTCGAGCTGGCGAACCCCATTAACAGGCCTTCAAGTGGCTCACAGTGAAAATATAGGAGAAAATATAGGAGGAAATTTGGAAAAATATAGGAGAAATATAGGAATTTTCTGAATAAAATATAGGAAAATATAGGAAATAAAGGAGTGTAAGACAGGTCTGTACTACATTGTATGTTCCAAACTTGGTAGTTTTCTGGTGTTTAATCAAATTACTTTCACTGAATGCGGTCATAGTGGTGGTCTTTTCAGGTGACCTGTTCTGTTATTTGATTCAGCATAGAGAGATTGAATTTTTTTCATATTTGCCGAGCGAAGCGAGTCGAAATTTTTTTTCTGAAATGTATTTCCTTGTGTCAGTTTGACTCATTACAGAGCAATGATGAAAGTTTTCATCAGAAAAAAGTCAAAATATAGGAAATATATTTGAGGTTTTGAGTAAAATACAGGAAAATATAGGAATGACTCAAAAATATAGGAAAATATAGGAAATATAGGAGGCACTTGAAGGCCTGCATTAAGTTTCCATTGTCAATGCTGGTACATGTGCCGCAAGGCATGAAGTCCTATATGTAACCCGATACACCAAATTATAGCTTGCTCTTCATTCCTGGACTGGCAATTAAGTTGATGTCATGTTACATGAGGGAGGTGACAGGCTAACTGAATTGTATAAAGATCCCCACCAGTCATTTAATTGTCATGGATGTTGAGAGCCTGCATTGCATCAAGGGATAGAAGAGGGAGTTTATTGTTATGGATGTAGGGGGACTACGTCATCAGGCTTCTGGGCAATTGATGGACAACTGATTGAGGAAAACAATGGAAGATGTGCGTCAAATAGCGGAAACTCTGTGTCATGGGACTGCAAAGATTTACACCAGTAAACATGCTAGCCTGTAAACAACTTGACCAACAAGGCACCTACCTTGATGACTTTAGCCAGGCAGTCGGCTCCCTTCCACGTCAGACTACAGCCTGTCAGGTTGATGGAGTTGATGGTCGTCGAGTTCTTAATGCCTCTGCAAATAACTGAATAACATACAGAAATGTATTGTATACACATGTATAAAATATTTGATACAAGAAAATCAGCATAACCAGTGCTTCGGATTTGAAAAATCCAGAAGAGCTAAAAATCGCTCTTCTAATTTTGTCAAGAAGAGCGATCACTACTCTATAAAAAACCCTTCTAAAAACTTTTAGAAGAGCTATTTACGAGAATGGGGATGTAACTAGTAATTCCCATTTTATGATTCTTGTTGCAAGAAAAGTATTAGTATTATTTTCAAACTTCTTAACATTATGAAATGCGACATCAATATTATCTGACAATCATGTATGAAATGTTGATAATAAACGTAAGCGAAACCAGTTATCCCTGATGTGTTTCATTGTTATCCCTTTATTTCGTTCTGTGCCTTTCCTCGGATTCTGCGATGTTTGAGAATTTTGTCAATGTTTTGCGCAGTTTGCGCCAAACTTCTGTTACGGTACCATGCCGTTTTCGGCCGTATACGATAGAACACCACCAGTGTTCCGCCTTTTAAATGTTTCTAGTCTAACTGTTGGTGGAAGTTTTGTAGCCATAATCGCTTATTGGCGGCCACAATCGATCAAACAAATCCCAAAATCAGACGAGCGCGCCAACAACAATATGTCCGTCGACAATCCACACACAGCTGTATCCGCCGCTGTGACTGGTCAGTATTACCAATTTAACCAATTATAAGCGAGGACGTTTCGGTCCTCGGTTAAATCCGAACCAAGTTTAACTCCTTTGCCAGAAGAGCTCGCACACCTCCGGATTTTCGTGATCGAAACGTCTTGCGTTTTCATGGAAAGTTATTAGAGGTAAATAAAGATTATTCCATACGATAAATTCAAGAAGCGCGAAAAAAAGAGCCTCTAAATTTTGATTCAGGCGCGCGATTGAGCGATTGAGCGCTTTCGCTCTCGCGCTTCTTAAATCTGAAGCACTGCATAACATGATACAAGAATTAGACTATATATGGCATTCTACGATAATCATCTTCTCACACCAAGACAATTTATAGTATCATACCTCATTTAAATTCCTTGTATTTTCATTGGACAAAAACCCACCACACCCTTCTGTAAATAGTGATGTCCCATGATATTGGTGATCTATCTCTTGTATTACCATTAAACAAAGCAATGTTCCACAGCACATCGTTGTACATGAGAGATGTTCCACTCATGGAAAGCAGTTATTGCATGGCCTTCTATTGTGCGCATGCCAAACTTTCATCTTTGATTCATCTTATTACCCAATTATTGTTTATCAAAGACTCGGTACCATACAATAAAACAAGTATTGCATGCTGTAAAGTGGGACATAGCGATTTGTGAGCTCGAGAGCGCTGCACACTTGTTGTACTTCACCTTTCTCGAGCTGACAAGTTGTCGCGTCCCACTCTACAACATGCAATATTTGTATAATAATATCATATTATCTCTATTTCTGAGGACAATGCAGTCCAGACTACAATCTGTTCTTCTCTAAGGCCATCTTTAACAACTACCTGTAACCAAAATATGAACTAGCTTTGATGTATTGACCCACCAGTTGTCTTCAAGGAACTTATTAATAGAAACATCACTGACGTTGAATCCATTTGGATTTTAAAAAGTATTGATTGGCTGTTTAACAATTTACATATCAGGCCGCGCCCAACTTCGCATTAGGATGACTGATATAGGGCTACTGGTGGAAACATCACCTCACACACAATCAATGAGTAGGTTATGACTGGTTTGTCTCTGGTTCAAAGCCGAAATTTACACCTCAGAGTCTGAAGACTGTATGTGACCTGATATACATGTATCAAGGTTAGTTCGAAATATGAATGCAGAAATGAGTTTTGTGAATACAGAGGCAGATATTACATATGGCCATTCTCACACATATTTATATAATGAAAATTGCACTCACAATACAAGTTGTTTCATTTCAATACCAAAACCTTATTTCAAATAAGTCATTGGTTTCATAACATGTGCATATAAAAATAATTTCCCATATCATGTAGAATTACATTCAGCTAGTAATAGTTCCTCTGGGATTCCCTAATGAAGCCAATGCCAGCTGCATTGGTGTTTACCTCTAGGCTTTCACTATTATTATATCATTGGGTCCAGATCGGTCCTATTATATACCCTATTTATCATAATCTTTCGAACAGCATTTTTAAACTTGGAAGCACAAAAAAACATCTTTATGTCAACTGAGGCTATATACCGTGGCATGGATATGTTATTTATCCCAAGAACTGAAAAGACAACTAGTGAAATTTGTTGAACGTTAGCAGAATTTCTCTCTGCAGATGCCTGAAGTAAACTTTTGCTGTGTGAATAATTGGAAGAAATAGGGTATCATGGACCCAATGAGTAACATATGAGGTAACCCTCCCCCGCTATGTGAGTAACATATGAGGTAACCCTCCCCCGCTATGTGAGTAACATATGAGGTAACCCTCCCCCGCTATGTGAGTAACATATGAGGTAGCCCTCCCCCGCTATGTGAGTAACATATGAGGTAGCCCTCCCCCGCTATGTGAGTAACATATGAGGTAACCCTCCCCCGCTATGTGAGTAACATATGAGGTAACCCTCCCCCGCTATGTGAGTAACATATGAGGTAACCCTCCCCCGCTATGTGAGTAACATATGAGGTAGCCCTCCCCCGCTATGTGAGTAACATATGAGGTAGCCCTCCCCCGATATGTGAGTAACATATGAGGTAGCCCTCCCCCGCTATGCATAGTGGTCCTACATTGCCATTGGAAACCAGAGGAAAAATGCAAACAAAAAATGAAGATTCCAATGCTCAAATGTGATGCTATGGACTAAATTACTCGATATTGTATCATTTTATGGGACAAAACAATATAAAATAGATCAAGAATGGTTGTAAATTTGAATAAAATATCACAAACTGAAAACAATTAATTTGAGTTTTACATCTATGAATCCCTGCATTTGTAAAAGAAGTGTATGGAGTTGCAGATATGATGTATGCGTAAGTTTACTTTTGTACATACATGTAAATACATGGAGTTTCTGAAGAAGAAAAGCCTCATTCCCAGGAAATATCTTCTATCAAGGGAAGTAACTCTTCATGGAAAAATACAACCAAGGGCAAAAACTCTTAATGGCCTCACCTTCCCTTTGAGAGATCTTTTTGAATCGGATTATTGTTCTCTTAAACTGTGGTAAAAGATTCATGCAGATAGCCCAAAATATGAATCCGTCCTGGGTAATTCCGTTTTTCATTGTTAACTGTTAAAAAATACACACTCAGCTGATATACATTATGATCTGAATGTTTCATTTAAAAAGCAATTGGTATCTTCCTCCAGAGTAGCACCTTGAGCATTCAGGTGTTTGATGCATACACAGGTTTTGTGGTCCTTCTTTATTGGTGTTACCCCAATAAAAAATAAAAAATTTTGAGTTTCGAGAAAAATTTTGAATGCTGTTTTGCATAAACAAAATAGAGTTTTGTGATGAGAAAAAGATGAGCTTCTGCTATTAGAGGTCATTCAAATATGGAACTTTGTTTCTCAAAATCTGCAGCATGCTTCAAAATATTGCCGCATATATCTATTTTATCAGTGAAAAATCCAGCCTAAGTTGCAACAACAATGTTAAGTATTTTCTTCATCAGTTATAACTTGAAAGAAAGTCTACTTACAGTTTTAAACAACCTGTTATGCTTTTCAATACTATTTTGGCCTATAGGGGGTGTGGTTGAAATCGAAAAATAAAATGTCCTAAAAATAATTGTTTCAAAGTAACAGCTAGAACTTTTACATATTGTCTACATATATTTTTTTCTTGCCGTTACATTAAAACAAAATTATTTTTGGGGAAATGTTATTTTTTCGATTTCAACCTTCATATTCGGGTGGCATAATCAACACTTCACATGTACTTTTCAGATTATTTCAAAACTGTTCAGAGTTTACAATATTTTAAAACAAGTTAATGAAGGCTTTCGAGCCAGAAAAAAACCCATGTCATGCAAGAAATTTGAGGTACATTAGCAGACAGTTGATTATATCAGATGTCTACCACCAATGGAGGGCAAAATCTTCATATGCATGGCTGTGTTTGGTCTAACTGAATGAAGGGGAAGGTCCTTACTGTCGAGTCCATTGTCTCCTATCCTACAGTATTCCAGGGATAAGTGGCTCAGTGCTGTACTCTTGAACAATCCCTAAAATGAAAAGCAAAAACACTGAAATATATGGAAAACTGACAAAAGACAAAGGACAATAATGGTTGGTACTGACAGCATAATTCTATCGTCCATCAATGCAAGGTACATGTATGCTATACAATCAAGATATACCTGTACATACTTGATTCAGCAAGAATAAAATAATAATCTGAATATTTTGAGTTATTACATTGTATCTTGCAAAATGCCAAATTTCATTTCTTTTCTGGGCTCCACACCAAAGTCCCAAATGCCATGAACGAGAGATATGAAGTATTTCTTGTATCACTCCTTCCACTTTCAAGCATAACAGGTCTAACATAAGAACATGTACCAAATCTGTACTTGTACAAAACAACCGGTAATTGTGCATTGAAGCGAGTCTAATAATGGGAGACAGCTGAAGAGAGTCGGATATATCAGAGACTGAGACGTATCTCTACACAACTCTGGATTAGTGAAGTCATGTCCTCTCAATGGTAGACCCAGTAACATCTGGCATGTCAGCGATGGAGATAGTATCAGACATTCATATAAATGGCAAGTGCTATGTCATAAGTGTCTACACAAGCCTCAATTGGTCAATGAAGAGAGGTCAAGTTCTCTCAGCAGTAGACCCTCTAACTCTTGACATTCATATAATAGAAAGGGAGACAACTGAATAATGATATGTCAGAAGTGTCTCTGCAAAAATTTGGATTAGTGAAGTCATGTTCCCGCAATGGTAGACCCAGTAACATCTGGCATGTCAATGATGGAGAGATTATCAGACATTCATATAATATATTAAAGAGAGACAACTGAAGAATGATACGTCGTAAGTGTCTACACAAGCCTTGGTCTATGAAGAGAGATCAAGTTCTCTCAGCAGTAGACCCTAACTTTCGGCATATCAATGATAGAGAGATTGTCAGACATTCACGTAATATAAAGGGAGACAACTGGCGAATGATCCATCAAAAGTGTCTCTTCTGACGAATGCCTTGTAACACCAAACACATCAATGATGGGGAGATCATCAGATAAAAACTTTAAATAAAGGGAGACAACTGCTAATAATATATCTGAGGTCTGTACACAAACCTTGGTCAATGAAGTGAGATCACGTTCTCTTAGCGGTAGACCCTGTAGCTCCAGACATGTCAATGATGGGGAGATCGTCAAACATTCACGTAATGCCTTACATAGCCGGTATGTGATCTCCTTGGACCGAATAGCTGGCATCTTCTTCCTGTGTATGGCAAGATTCTTTTCTGGGAAGTGCAAAAATATTAGCTTTTTGTATTATTGGCAAATAATCAGGGAAAAACAATATGAAGAACTTAATAAATATTCAGCCAACTGGTGCAAGGCTGTTTTCGCATCTGGAAATAGAGTGAGATGCTGTAGTTTCCTGAGAATCTGACAAAGCACCAGTTGTGGTTGTCACAAGGACACTGTGGAAACAGGTGTTATGGCCCCTTCTTCATGAGCAAACCTCAATGACAGCCATGCTTCTGTTAGGCACTAACCAAAGATTGTGAAAAAGGAATATTCAGAAAATCCAGTTACATGATTCTTTGAATTTCCTTGAATTTTAAAGCAATTCCGTTAGCTTTACACATCAGCTTCAAGTAGCATTTTGGAAGGAAGTATGACAATGAATTTCATATCTCAAGGTCCATACCTTAACATGTTAGACAGTGCTGTCAGTGAAAGTGCCCTGTGAAAGGGGAACTAACTCTTATGAAACACCTGGGTATGTATGCATACCTGGCGTCTGACAGGCCACATATTACAAATCAGTGAACAACTCTCTCCTGATATGGGAGAGTTACATTGGTTATCCTGATAAATTGACACTTATCTCTTAAATGTACGGCAACTCAAGATATATTTAGCCTATGAAAATAGTGAATATGGTGATCCCTCTAATAATGGGTTCTTTTCACATTAATCCTTGAATGTTGCAGTCTTGCCCTGGTGTCAGCGACAGGTGCACAGCACATTGGCCACCTCATGAGCTTCGGATCATTCTCATGATCTCTCTTCCAAGTTTATAATAACAAGAGTGAGTTTTTCAACTATTGACAACTGGTGTAAATATGATACCATGGATGAAATATTCCTACTATTCCAAGAAAGGGCCAATAAGCTTACATTTATGATAGTTTTTGGCAACTCCAGATCAAAAATATACCAGTAATCATCAATTAATAATATATTCTGGGTTAAAGACATAGCGAAGTGCCCAGATTGACGAACTGGAGCTCATGCAGTTAGCCAGGTGTCCGTGCTCCACCCGCTGCCATTGGACAGCATTGTCCAAGGATTAACTTGTCTTAATCAGTTGTTCAAATGAATTTGATCGTCCTTTAAACTCATTAAAATAATGAAGAAATAGGGATTATATGCATGATAATGAACCATTTTTTCAACTTCCAGTTCCAATAAATATGATCAACCCCTGATTTTATGATCAAATTATGTATTCCTTCACTGCTGTATTAACCACTGTCATATATTTACTGGCTGTGTTGAGATTTTAAAGCAGACATTGTCATTTGATTGGTTGTTTAGCATGAACCTGAGTTTTTAAATACACATGCTAGATGCTATAATTATTTATTATTAATTATTAAATTGCAAACCAATTGTACACGAATATGAAGAAAATGAATAAGTTCCATCATCTTTTTTAATTATTCGACCTCAACATATAAATGAAGGCTGGTCATGCTGAACAACCAATCAGGTGACAATGGCCTACTCTTGCCAGTCCAAGACAGTGAAGTGGTGATGTGCAAAAAAACTAAATATTTGTGAGAGGTCAAAGTTCGCCAGCTGGGGATTGGACAAGAGAAGTCATGGTGATCCTGTCAGCGGGTCAGACAATTTCAATCCATACAATGTACACATCTTCCAGAGGTCGAAATTTACACCTGTCTACCTGTCCCTGACAGGTAATTTTTGAAAGAGACAGGTAGAGAAATAAAGCACCTGTCTCCAGTGACAGGTAGTCAATATTATTTTTTTTTTGGTGTTAAAATATATATTTGACAAAATGCATTCAAATCTGCTGCTAATTAGTGCATGGAAACAGTGTGTCATTAATTTATTAGTAGCTTGCAACATTAAGCTTCTTACATTACATGTACTTGACAATTTCAATGATTGCATGTTCGAGTAATTCTTAAAGATGACAGGTAAACATTTTGATCACCTGTCTCGTGTGCCAGGTAAATTATATTAAATATTTCGACCCCTGAATTCTTCCCAACACCTTGTTCATTGGCTGTAGAGCATATTACAGCTAAGGCTTGCAGTATGATTATACTCTCCAGCATAGCTATCAACATATAACACACAGTAATAGGAGTACAAGGTGAACACCCTCTCAGTTGGCCAAGCAAACATGACGTACATTTATCACCTTTTTTGTGTAACGATCCAAATGAAGTTAAATTCCAACACAAATACCATTTACCATTTTCATTCGCTGGGGGTGTGTAGAAACTTCTGAAGGCTATGAACTCCAAACTTTTGTTTATCCTCAGAGAGTTTAACACGGGAACCCAATCAGCAGCACTGAAACAAATAGAGAAGAAAAAATCAAGCTGATCGCTGTTCAAAGCATCACTGGCACAAATAGGCGGCAGTCATGGGCCAAGTCCTGAATTATGCCTCTAAATGAAATTTAGTTGCAACTTTGCGGAGGTTTGATTTTTATCTCGCAAGTCCTTCATGGGTATTCCCTTCACTCATAACGAAGTTCCTACCTATTCACTTCACCGTAGGAAATAAAAAAACAACAACCAGAAGATGTCCATTCATTTAACATTGAAGGGGAGAGAACTCAACACTAAACAAAGTTTTTCAGGCTTTTTAACCACCCTCTGTGAAATGTGATGTGCAGACACAGTACATGTAAGCTCCATTTCACAAATTCAATCCATTCCATTACATGTATGTCCCAGTCCTCAATAGCAGAAGCTGACTTTACGAGCTGGCTATGGTTTATACAGACACACACTCACACCCCAACGTTCTGTTAACATCAGACTGAACAACCTGGTTTCACACACGAGCAAAATATTTCTCATATGCTCCCTCATACATATCATAATGACAGCAAACTTGAGCTTTTTTAAGATATTCTTTTTACTGCTACGTCAACACTGGTACATGTATAAGACAGAATTTGAAAGTTACCAGAACGTTCAACAAATAGCATTTTAATATTTTATATGTCATTTCCGGTGATGTGACACATGGGCAGGAATTTGGTCAGAAAATATGACTGGTGGCTGGAGTATTATCAGGTCAGAGAAAACCACCTCTCTAAAATAGAGATAAAAAAGGTTGTTTTTGTCCAATAAATTCAATGATATATCGAACATAGAAACATCCGCCATAGGTGACCATGGATATATTTATCCGCATCGGATGGTATTGAAAAAACAAATTGTCGTCTATCTAATTTGCATAAGAATAACAACATATTTTGTTCTCTGTTAACAATTAGACTATGCACACTTTCATTAGAAAACCACTGTTCCGGCATGTAAGAATATTTAATGTTTAATAATTTAATGTTTAAGTCCCCTGAAGATTTTGTAGCGATATGATGAATAAGTCAAAAGTTATCAAGCAAAAACGACCCTTTTTACCTCCATTTTAGAAAGGTGGTTTTCCCTAAACCTGATTATGCTGCAGTGGGGGTGGTTGGCGGAGAGCGGTAATCCCTATAATAATTCAATCACAGGAAGTGAAATTCCCACTATAAAATCTTGGGGTGATCAAATTTATTAGAACAGGAAGTTCAAAGTTTACATAATGGTTCGAAATCATGCATACATGTATAATGCATTTTGATCTACCCCGGTATTGATTTAATCTATTTTGAATCATGCATACGGTAATTCTCCTGATCATTCAATCACAGGAAGTTCACTTTTCAACTCTGTTACTCAAACACTGAGCAAAAGTAACATTCCCATTCATCATTCAAATTGGAAGAAAAGTCATATAATGACAAAATGTGACACCTTGTAAATGATTCCATCAAGAACATTTTCAGCAATAAGCCATTTTTGTTGCACTTACAGTGATCGAATTATGCGGGGAATTACCGTATAATCCATTATTCTTCAACATTTCAATGACTTTGGAGGGCGATCAAATTTATTCGAACAGCTGATTGAATTTTCCCCCAATATTGGGGGTGACTGAATTTTGATTGTGGGGGGGGGGTGAATTACATGTATTAGAGGGATTGCCATGTAGTATTTGTAAACAAGGTGTCTCAATGGGAGACTTGCACAATAGGACCATAAGATCAACTGGAAGTGCTAGTTCTGTCAGTTGATTGGTCAACTGGTCCAAACGTGACAAAGTGTTAATCACTGAATCTGATTGGACAGTTGGTAAATATTGTGCGCAAGTTTCCCATTCCACTTTTTCCACTCGTACCTGACAACATGCTGTCTCACTTCGCTCTTACATGTTTAATTGCCATAAGGGTGCCACAATATAAAATATGGTACATGTAGGCATTTCCAGGCCATCCGGACTAGCAGGACTAGTGGCAAGTTAAAATCCTGATGTGATTACAGGGAGTTATCTCCCCTTCCAATGTTGCATGATGAATGAACTCCCTAATAAATGCGCAAGTGTAAATGTGTGAACTTTTTTTATGTGGGGAAAGGATACAGTACCTGTAAAGTACTGTTGGGATGAAAATCAGCTTTCCAAGTTGCCCATCACAAAGTTGTAATAAAAGGTCTATTCCATGGCCTAAGATTAAAAGGATACTCCTGAGGTCTATTCCTGAGAATTGGTCCATGACCATGGTCTAAGTAAGGTGGGGATATTGAACACTCTCCCTCCCCATCACTTTTGTAACATTGGCTCTATACGGCTTCTTTATTAATCTTCTGTATTTTTCTCTATGTGGGCCCCTACTCTAGGTTAAAGACTGATTGTCGAGGTGGGGGGGGGGGGGGGGGGGGGTTGGTCATGAATGCCCCCTAGAATACGGGAAGTATTGAACAGTGATATTGACAAGGGGGATCACTGTTGCAAAACAAAAATCCAGGTATTGAAGCCAACAACAGCTCCCACAGATTTGACAAACTACTTAGTCATGTGTTTTTGCAAGTTCAGATCAATCACAAACTTACCGCACTCTGTCCCCGTTGAGATCAAGCACACCCTGTGAGAGATGTGCCTTCACTGCAGTCACGGGACACGAGTCCTGTAGCGCACACAGATTGTCATAGTGCGTCTCAAAGTCAAATGCCCCACGCTGTCGCACTTGTACACTTTCAATCATCTTGTTTCCGCCCGCGACAGTCAGTCAGTCAGGATAACATGGGATGGATGAATGAGCGGTCAGGTGCGGTATGGTACTATAGTGGATACACTAGTACATCTATGAATGTGTCTGGTACATCCTGTTAGAAAAGATTAAAAACGATCAGATGTTAGATTTAACATGCAAATGAAACCATACTTCCAGGTGACTTATGGTTATGTTGTTCAGAGTCAATATAAAATGTGGAATTATTTTCTCCAAAGTCAATCAAGTCAATATAAATGTTACCCGTATATACTAGAATTTGACCTTAATAAAATAGGTCAAGGCCAGTCATTTTTAATAGGGAGGGAGGGAATTTGGCTTAATGTCACACTCAAGTTTGTTTCACTCATATGGTGACAGTCAGTTTGGTTGGTGGAGGAAGCCGGAGTACCCGGAGAGAACCACCGCCCTTCGGCAAGTAACTGACAAACTTTCACACATGGACCAGCTGGGCCCGAACCCGTGCCGGTTCAGCGGTGTGAGGCTAGCGGTCACCAGCGAAGCGCCTCAGACCACTCGGCCACCGAGGGCCCCCCATTTTTAATAGGCTACTGACCCTATCCCGATACATATGTGGTATGAATTTACAATGCCTGGCAATAATTCTTCTTGAGATATCATGTCAACAAGAAAGACGGACAGACAGACAGACAGATAGATGGACAGACGGATGACGCTGATGAAGACAATACCCTTCGGGCAAAATTTGCCAGAGGGGTAAAAATGACTAAAATCAAATACTGGTACTAAAAAAGTCATTCGCAACTTCTCGGGGATCTCCGGTGGCAGATATTCCCTCAGATACAATGAGAACCATATTGAAATATCAAGAGGTCATGTGATTCATGTTCTCAGGAGTGACGTTGGAAGAGTCCAAACTCAAGGCGGGGCATCAGATAGAGTTCTGCACCCAAGGGAAATAATCCCGGTATCATATGACAAGCCCAATCGGATTATATTATACCGCTCCTCAACCGCATTCAAATGCATGGGTAGTTCTAATTACACCAGAGGGCACAACAGTGCTTGCCACCCCTGTCGCCAGTTCCATCTGTAGTAGACTGACTCACGATAGTGTTGATTTTCAACTGGCAGTTCCGAAAACAAACTATGACATCACTGGGAATATACAACTTAAACTTGCGACATGTTTAATGTTAAAACTAATATTTTGTGATATTATATTTCTTGTAGGAGTCATAACAGATATGATGATTAATATTTTCGACATGAATTTGGATACGTGTATAATTTGCCGGTGGACAGTTCATGCATCCGCATTAATAGTAGTTCGATTTGAAGTCATGCATGCATGCATGCCACTCAAATCTGGTGATTCATAGAAAATTCATGTTGCCAGACCCAGAGTGTAGAATCTGTCCCCTTCATAGATTTCCACTCGGTGTCCTGAATACTGAAAAAGCATGCTTTCAAATTACATATCAAGATTTCTTAATAGGCCTTAATTCTAACTGACAAGTGAATAACAAATTATTTGAAGAATTATTGCCGGGTGTTAAAAAAAAGACTGCATTTTGCCATTGAATTTCAGTTGGTACTTGTAACCTGACCATGATAGCTATGGTGACATGACTATGTTGACAGGTTATTGGTATGTTGTTTGTGTATTGCCATGTTGTAGACCATGCTTTTCATTAAAAAATACCAGATGATGTAAGCTATATGAGGGTAGGGGGTCGGGCGAGGCTTACTTTAGGAGATAGAGAGTGGGACTTGGTGCCCGGAGGTGGGGACATGCTCCCAAGGGTAGTGGATGAGTTTAATAAGTGTGGGATGAGGTAAGTTCCCAGAATATATCGGGGTATGGGGTCGGGCTTAGTTTTGGAGAAAGAGGGTGGGGCTTGGTGCCCCAGACAACATAGACATTGGATTCCTATATCAAGCTTTGCACAGCTACATGTAAAGCTATGAGGTCGAGGAAACAATAAATAACCCCCCAGCCCCAGGAATCACCATCATATCCTAATGAAGCCACTCTGAACCATTTTCATATCCTACTGTCATGACTGTCAGATATACCCTCTGATTGCACTGGGGTTAAATTATGGCATTGCAGCTTTGTGCGCATGGCTCTTAGCCATTCAGCATTGTCCGCTTGTAAACAGAGCGGAGTGGGCCCAGCATCTCAGAGCTAAACAAAATCTTGTACCGTAGGTTCTTGTGCTATAATTTAAAATAAAACTGGTTAATTATTTTACAAGATATACTGGATGAATTTACCATCTATCTTGCACATGTATGCAGATACATCCTATTGTCGATCAGAATCAAAATAGAACGAATGCTCATGTGCACCACTTTTTTCTGCACAGTACAGTAAGTTACACTGATAGATTCATCTTAGCTTGCCAAGGGCATTTCACGTTTCACTTATATGTAACACTACCCTTAGCTCATTGACTTCATTCTCCGTGTATTTCACCCGACGTCAGCTTCCCCAAGAATCAAGTCACATGACCGCTTCATTTAAACGATCCAATGAAATTATCCGCATTCAAATATTTTGACCTGGGAATCTCAGACATGAGAGTCAGACATGTCAATTTCAACCGAGCACTCGAGGCGCAAGACTGTGGGATTCTACGCGAGACCAAACCGAAATTGTGCGAATCAGCTATTTTATTTCTCACTCTAATGGAGCATGCTTCTTTGTCTTTTTTAAGGAAAATCATATTACAAACGGCCTAACATATTTGAAAAAAATTAAATCGGCGGCAGTTCACAGCAAAATTGTATGCTTTTTATTTTGTCATGGGGACACTTCGAGGCACACCAAGAAATAATTTCAACCGATCACTTTCTGGAGGTGTGTCTTCGTTTTATGAATGTAATTGCGCCGATGGCGGATGTAACGGGATCAATCGGATGTGACCATTTGGGAAACACCCTAATACACTCAGATAGCACCCGTTACCGCATGGCTAAGAGCAGAAGTTGGTACGTATGATCAAGCCATGTGTTCGGATGATGTGATAAAATTAGGAGGTTACACACTTTGACAATGGGAGAATGGCCTGTACTAGAAAAAATTTGCAAGTGGAAAAAGCACTGTCAATAATATTATCTGTCCATACGAGCATGGAAGAAGCTATTATCAACTGTAATGAGTGGAAATCTGTCCCGAATAACCTTTGTACTGGCTGATTTTTAGTGATACAAGATTTCAGTCCTAAAAAATAAAGCCTCATATTTGATTATATTTCAACATCAAAACTTCAATGTCACATATGCTTGTTGAATAGCCATGAAATTCAGTCCTTTCAATGTTTACTGTACATCTACGGGACGGGATTCCACGAATACCGGAAATCAGTTACGTTTCAAATGGCCCTCTGGGTCAGCCTTGAATACATTATGCTAATGACGTGCTTAGACATGCGCACTGATAGAGAAGCAATGAACAACAGATTTGTGAGAATTCATGATTACAGGGGTCAAAATAATACCTGCCCACCTGTCCGAGACAACCTAACCCAAGGGCAACCTAACCCAAGCCAGAGTACATGACAGGGAGCTGCAGAATATGGGTGCAAATGATTTTTGGGGTGCAAAAAAAGAAAAGAAATAGAAACATTTACAACTATGAATTATATATCCCCCAATTAAAGAGTAAAACGCCAAATGGCCAGAATCACAACATTTCTCACATTTCTGGAACTTATAACATATATATCATATCAGCTAGGTAGAGCACAAACCTGAAGGTGTGCAAAAAAGTAATATATCTATAATGGGCATGAGGAAGAATAAGCTTGTAGCATAGCTACAGGGGAGACAATTAAATTAGCTATGAAACTTGGCTAGGCTAACAGTATATTCGTTATTTTGGGATTGGGAACCACCGACCACCAGTCAGTAAGGCAACCAACCGCCAACACTATATGTGGGTGATCTAAACCACTCGGTCAACTGGCCTCCCACAAACATAAGAGATACCAGACCGGTAGTCTTGAAAGAAAAGATACAGTACCCCGCTGATGACCGTAATGACATAGCTCCCATAGCTGAAATACATGAGGATATTTTGTCGTATTTCTAGCAATCAACCAGATGGGGAATAGGGACAGCTACTGTCTGTCTCACATTATGTAGGAACAGGATTTCCGGCACTATATCGGAGCCAACTTTTCTCAGAGCTGCGACATTTTTCACATCATCTGCACAATAGGCCTATTTCAACTTGTGCATTTTTATCGTGGCATTTCATGAAAATGAAACCAAATCGTGCGTCAAATTCACCAAGACAAATTCTGTTACTTTGCTCTCACAATTTTGTATGTAAAACTATGACGTCATAGTGGGGTAGCTCCATCATGTATGATACTGCTCATCGGGTACAGTATGCATGCAATATACTTGCTCCTTTTCAATACTTGGTTGAATGGTTCCCCGCACGTAGTCCCCATGTTGTGTGGGATACATCACACATGACGGATAAACCCATAATGCAGAGCTGCACAAATTGCGTACGGTAACCCATTTTTTATGTTACGCAATGGTTTCGCAAAACACTTTTCTGGTAATCCATTTTCTGTTCACCTGGAGATGAGCTGTACATATATCCAACATTGGAATTGGTTATGCCAGGGTGAAACGGTTGCCCAAGAAAACATGGCATAACCCATATTTAGGGGGTCGTACTATTACCCAGCCGTTGCCCAGCCGATTCCCAGCCGATCACCCAGCCGTGACGGCCGTGCCCAGCCGACATATATTTGTTATTTACGGCATTATTCTGAGGAATTACAACTATTAATGCATTCTGTTATAATATTTATACAATTCTGCTTTTATCTAGTATATTTTCAGGTAAATATCGGGTCCTGAAAGGCCCTTATTCGTCGATTCATTCTACCACGCATAAAACTTCGAGAATCAAAGATGGCGGCAGAATTTCAGCATGGGATGAATGTAAAAACCGGATCGACTCGACTTTCCTGAAACGGAACGGGATTCAATACAAGCTGGGTGTTCCTAGCTCCGTGAATCAAAACATCACCCACAAGGATCATGTCAGAGAGAGAATTGATAATTGGAACATCGGATTATATACACTAAAAATAGCAAAGAGATAATTCTTTGTAGAATGCAGTAGATTTTATGACTCAATAAAATGTTTCAATGGGAGTACAAAAGACGACTCGTATCAAGACCGGAAAATGTACCGGTTTCACCTTTGAAACTAAGACAATTTAATTCCTTTTACTGAATATTATAGAATAATAAATATATTTTTTTTTCTTTTCAAACAACATGACACAATATAGTGTCATCACAGGTCCTCATATCTGAACAAACATATAACGATGTATGTCTTTTCAATTGCATAAGTTACGATATTGTAAGCGACTAATTGAAGAACAAATAACGTTCATTCCAGGCCGTAAACAAAGGTAATATATGAAAAGAAGTGACCGCTCGTTACAATAAGCCATCCTCTGAGGAAGCCGTGCTTGTTTCTTCTGAATTCCCGGGATCATAATTTTTCAGAGGAAAAAACAAATAATCAGCAAGGATGTAACCCGAAAAAAGTTCAAAAAGCGTTTTGTCCAAAAGTAGCGGTAAAATATGAAAGGAATCGTACGCTCCATTAGAACAAGCGACCCCGTGGAGAAGCCATGCTCATTCTCTCGGGCACACATATTATTATACATTGTTTGGTTCGCACCTATACATTAATGGTATGGTGGGATGCGAAGCAATGAAAGGCAAAAGACATTGCAATGTCTGGAAACACAAGTCCTGTGCTGGACAAACTGAAGACTGGTTTTGTGACCAGCACAACTAGCCTCCACCCACCTATATCATGTTAAAAATATTTATATAACTTCTCCTCACAATTGAACAAATGTATCATTTCATCATTATTATTCAATTATTATTATTATTATTATTCAGTTATTATAATATTATTATTATTATTCAAATAAAAAAATACAACCCAATCCGATGTTTCATTCATTCACTCTCTTTCTGAAATGTGTTTGTTGTATTGAATCCCGTTCCGTTTCAGGAAAGTCGAGTCGATCCGGTTTTTACATTCATCCCATGCTGAAATTCTGCCGCCATCTTTGATTCTCGAAGTTTTATGCGTGGTAGAATGAATCGACGAATAAGGGTCTTTCAGGGCCCGATATTTACCTGAAAATATACTAGATAAAAGCAGAATTGTATAAATATTATAACAGAATGCATTAATAGCTGTAATTCCTCAGAATAATGCCGTAAATAAAAAATATATGTCGGCTGGGCACGGCCGTCACGGCTGGGTAATCGGCTGGGAATCGGCTGGGCAGCGGCTAGGCAACGGCTGGGTAATAGTACGACCCATATTCAGGTTACGGAAATTTTAATTTGTGCAGCCCTGATAATGGCCAGTCCCAATGTTACAATAGTGCAAGACCAACGTCATTGTGCCATAGCGTCTACACGATAGGAGGCTGGAAATGTTTAATCCAGTCCTGAGAGTCTTCTTTTTCAATACCATGTGCGACAAATTTTTTACCAAAAGATTTTTTTTTTTCTGGCCCAGAACTGGGCACCAGAAAACAACATGCGAGATATTTGAGCTTTTCTTTAATTCGGAAGAGATTTCCTTGAAATTTCAGAAAAATTGGCTCCGATATATTGCCAAATAATGTGAGACAGACCGTAGAGAATTTCGGGCTGGGTTGTTGTTGTTGTTGGACAGTCAGCAGCAGCAAGTTGAAACATGATGTGACTGGGAACACATCTTCAATTTTCACATTATAGTGCGATGCTCAAGAATAATAACCGTTACCAATAAAACGAACCGGATGGCATCGTCACGTAAACATCATACTGAAAATGGACACAAAATACACAGTTTATCATAGATGATAACGAAAGTTTGTTGTGTTTTGAACCTCGAAGACTGGCGCCCTGGCTCCAAATATTACCCAGAATGCATTGGTCAATTCTCACTTTGACGAAGGCACGTGATCTTATGACGTCACTTCCCCCACATGCGTGAACACGCAAGAGAATTTTCCAGATTTTGTAATATCATTCTAAAAGTGGTAAACAGGACGTCTTTTTCCAGAATATGTGAAGCCTTTGAGCGATCAAGAAACTGTGTAACGTGAATTAGAGAAATCAGAGTGTTAGGTTCTGGTGGTAAGTACAGATAACTCGGTTCCACTCCGTCAAGACAACGTCTGAAAAATTCTGAATTTATGTCGATTATGAATCGTCATTGTTCAGCAGACGCTGCATGGTTTCGCTGCATAACCACGCTGATCGCCCGCTGCGATTGCTTGGGAAATTGTAACCAGTGTTATTGACGTTAGAAATGAAGGAACATACAGGAATAGATATTCAAGACCGCATTAAACTTAGTTACTCTTGAAAACATTTCAGTTGGTGGTGGCAAAATACCTACCAGTTGACTCCCAGATAAATTATCCGAGACGTTTTTGGCGATATTTCGGAGACAACAACAATTTATCATACAACATTGAAACTTCACACAGTATGTAAACTAAAAAATACTATTCCCCCCCACACTAACACATCTGTTTATTTCATTAAAATCTGTTGAGAATTGACGAAAATCACCATTACCTACCATATTATTTCGGGGCCACGATTAGCCACGCTCACATGGCTTCGTTCGTTCCTACTACGCCAGGAATTCTCTTACTGAACTTACATCCGTCTGCAATCATTCTTCAAACATCAACGACCGGTTGAATTTCTCCTCCATTAAATTTGTACATGTCATGTGATCGCAACATATCGTGCGGATCACGTGATCCGTACGAAGATGATGGTGAAAATTAACCGGCCGTTGATGTTTGAGGACTGATTGCAGACGGATCAGCTCTTCACTGAAACTATTTGCCGAACTCGATAAAAGCAGTGGACAGACAGTTGGGCCAAAAAAAAATATATGTCTGTTTCCGATTACGGGCCAGAAAAAAATTGAGTAGGTAGGGCCAAAAAAGATTTTATTTTGGAAATAAATTTTATTTTGATGTCCAGTACTCCTGTCCCATATACAATGGTCTACAAATATATTCTTGATTGTATAATATTCCCACCCACTTTAACATATCCTCCCAGGACACATCCCCCCATATTTTCAGATATTCAAAAGATCAAGGGCGGGGGGGGGGGGGAACCCTCCAAATATATATCGTTGGTATTTTTATCAATACTGGAAACAGCAAATCTTGATATTTCAATGAGTTCTGCTGAAACCAGTTATTGTACTGATATTATGGAAATAAGAATTGCCATTAATGTGTTTGACTGCTGTTTACCACCAAAACGAGTATCGTTTTAATTGATTGCAACTTGATATGCAAAACAATATATTCCAAGGATTTCCGCCCAGAAATGATGAAATTTTCCTCTAGAATTTTAAGGATTTTTAGTGAAAAATACAAAATTCCATCTGGAATTTCAGTGCCTTCCATAGGGAGAGTGTACTTATTTTCTGGAAAAGCCTGAACAAAAAGTTGACATATACAACATAAAATGAAATGGGAAATTAATTTGAACATCATGGAGGTTTGTACCAGCGCCTATCTAATTCGAGCAATTTGAGAAATGAGACGTGAGTCGTGACTGTACAACAGTACAACGATTTGAACAAGCCATTTCTCGAAAACAGAAGAGTTATTACTTGCTTGAATCTTGGGGGTTTATTTCAATGCATTCATAATAAAAACAAGTCGGGGAAATTTTGGATTTTTTAGCGGAGAAATGGTACCGGTCGGTTAGACTTTGATTGTGTCGTCGCCGATTCCGCTGAAAACGAACACCACTTGCAAGCTGCCGTGTCCGCAAACAAACGCCATTTCAAGTCATAAAATCAGTAGATTTCTTTCGAAGTTGATGGAGAATATGTTTAAAATTGTCCTGGTAAACATGATCAAGTCGACTGAAGCGTAATCAGGTTGCTGATTTCTCGATTCCCGACCTAGAAGTAGGTGCTTTATTTCCTGAAAAGATGGTCAACCTGCCGCCACGCCATGCGGTCTGCTACAGTCACACTTTACGGTATGCTGACAATTGGCACGCCGCTTTACGGTTGTTGTTGTTGTCGTAAAACGCGGCCTTGGTAGTGATTTCGTTGGAATTTGCTGATAAAATTTTTAGAGTCGCACGATTGATCTAGACTCGGTCGGGTAACCGGAAACAGACATATTTTTTTTCTTGGCCTTGGAAGGGGCTGTTTTATTGCTGGATAGAGGCGTATGACCCATGGAGCCGTGTTTTCCCAGAGTGTAAATGTAAGTTCAGTAAGAGGATTCATGGCGTAGTAGGAACGAATGAACATGTGACATTGAATGCCGCAGGCCTATGATAGTAAGAGATATAGACAAGAAACAAAAGAAAGAGTCTGTCAAAATGGCTGAATAACCACTAATAAAGCAATTTTGCCACCTAACTAATATATTAGTTAGTGCTCAAGAACAATTGTTCCGATACTATCCTGTTCTCAGCTCGAGTTTGTGCTACTATACATACATGTATGTCAACTTTGACTAAACTAATAACAACTAACCTTTTTGCTGATTAGATTGGGGCCCTTTATGCTGGTGATTAATATTTGTTCACCAGATTTACATTTTATAATTTATAAATTCTGTTATATAATACAGAATGGTTCTGTAATATGAAACAATTTCTACCTTGTTCATGAATTCCACAAAATTTGTAACCGAATACTGTCCGACAGTTAATACACCTGGTTATCCTTAATGAAAAGTTTTGCTCATACGGCTGACCAGACATTTTCATCCTTTTTCCTTCACTCGATTATACATGTACTTTGCGTAACACATGGAAATAGATTTCATGAGTTTGGGTCTGCCCTCAGAAACTGATAGCCCGAAATAATAAGACATTTATAAAATGGAAGATATCGCTACTCTTTAGGCCTATTAAAAATAATTCTGTGTTTCTGGTAACGGCTTAAAAAAAATCCAGGTAGGTAGGTAGGGTTTTTGGGGTTTTTTGCTTTTTTGTTGTTTTTTTTGCTTTTTTCTTTTCTTTGCCCATTCAAAATATTTCAAAGATGTACTGAATATCCATCATACTTATTCAATATACTAACCAAACTTGTGTAAAAATAAATGCCTTAAATGCAAAAAAATGGCTTTGTTATTTTTGGGATTGTGTGTGATATACAGAATGGATCGGAATGGGGTATCACAGCTCACATCAACTGAATCCCGGTTCACCAGACATTCGTCAGACAGAACTGCAGTTAGTGATACGGAATTGGAAGTCGTTTGATTTAGAGAATTTATCGCAGTTTGTATTAGAGGTTCCAGTTTAAGTCTGTTGCTACTCCACCTTGAAGCCTACATATTTTCTTTTCAATCAGTTTTTTTTATAACTTCATGAAATCTGGATAACATCTCTAGATATTAGAATTCCTTATATCAGTCGACACGCTGGAATAAACATGCAGGTCTTGAATCTACTCAATTGTTGATGGACAGCTGCTGAAGAATAGATATCAGACTTTACACTTCAGTATTTCTTCTCTATATGGACAAAGGAGTTTGAAGACAAAGCAAAACACTTTCAGATGGACATCAGACTTTATATCCATTTGTGCTATTAAACAAATAACTTCTAGCAAAATCGACGATGTTGTCAGCGTAAATAAAATTTTGGTAGAATTGCGGTCGAAAATGGCGAATTATGAGGAATTACAGCGGAAAATCTTAGTTTCCCTGGGTTTTTCCGACGTTTCGTCTCATTGGAAAGGGAATTCCTTGTAGTTTCTGATTGAAGGCTTGATTTCGAACGATAACATCGAGAAACTGCAAGGGGTGTTTCCCCGTTTCTCTAGTAACGCTAACAACCGACCCGATATCGGTTACCTTGATTGGACAAGCGTGGTAACGTGACCTACATCGAAGTGCTCATTGGCCAGAGCCCTTCAACTGGGTCGAGCTGATCTGAGGGAGACTCCATTTTTATCTCATCGCGACGAAATTACGTGGCGCAGAAACTCAACAGAAATTTGAAAATAAAGTTTGTTTAGCGGATTTCATCGAAACCCGCACTTTGAAAATATAAACTGAGCTTCTGTACTTCAACTATACCAAAGAATAATATATTTTGAAGGGGTTTTCTGTGAGTATTTTATATTTTCTGTGCGGCTTCCCGACAACGTTTTATGGAAATCTTCGTTGGCGTTTTTATATTTTTCCTTTTTATTTCTTCCTCCCGACTTCGTTATTCGGAGACAGAATATCAAGTTTACATCCAGGAATTCAAGTCGGGCTTAGCTAACAATATATGTACGGTTTTTATCAAGTTTCATGCATGGTAAATTTGAAAAAAGCGATTTCAGAATGGTACATCGCTGTACTCGCATTGACAGAAGCAAAGGCAAGCCGGTATTGTGGCTCGTCGCATATTTCGTATAGAAAGACGAGAGCCATTTGAACGGCTCGCCGCAGCGTAACAGTAAACTTATCTACGGCGAATAGTGGTGGAATTTACATTTCTCTGCAGACGCGGATAAAATTGTCCCGGTCATTTTGGGATATCCGCTCCGCAGAGTGCAATATTCTCCGTTGCAGAGGTACATTATAGTCGCTAACGTTGCTCTGAATACATATTATGTCTAGAACATCACTGTACGGAGAGCGGGAAGTGCGAAACTGCGGTTCGGTGAGTTACGTCCCCTTGAAGCAAGCGAAGGGTTCGCAAAATAAAATGTGGAGAGCAAGATTTTGGTGAAAATCACCGAGGTCGGTCGGTGTTTTTGCATTTTTATTTTTTTATTTGTTCAAAAAACTTTCAGGTCGGCAATGATCACACCAGGTAGGTCGGGTTACCGGAAACACAGGATTATTTTTAATAGGCCTTATATAATGGACCAAAACGTAATTCTGTCATGCAGTTTCCATTAACCACATTTATCAAGTCGACACTTTACCCCTGGTGGAAATTTGATATAATATTATAGATTGGAGCGATATGAAGAGGTGGGAAAAATTGACGACTTTGTCTGATGACTAAAAAACAACCATATGACTCGACAGGAAAGCATCCCTCGGCAACTATCATTAAAGTTCCCAGGCTAAGATTTCGAATAAAACATAATTTGGAATGAGATGGAATATATATAAAGCCAATGTCTTCAGTTGGTGGTTACTTTGCTGAAAGAGCCATGGCCCCTTTCCCTAGCCATCGGCCCACAGCTAGGCCCTTTGGAAAAATGTTATGGAAGTGTTATTTTTGAAGCAATACCCCATAGTACACATCCTTAAGTTCCAATATTTAAAGAAAACGAGGTAAGCTTGTTTCGAACAAGGATCGGATTGCAAGTTGAAAACGTGTAGAAAGCTCATTTTCAGTAAATTGGACGTATTTTAAGCTCTTTTGGAAAGAAATTTGTATAGTAGGCAGTCTAGAACCAGAATAAAAGCCAATTCATTCAATTCCTATATCAATTCCATACGGTTTAACCATAAATATATTTTGGTTCTGACTTGCCTTGATCACTAAAAAATGAAATTAAAAAATATTTTATTGGTCGTCTTCTTGCCACAAATGTGTTTTCTATTCAGTGACATGAAGCTATGGTTATCTAATAGCTCAACAGGTTAGACCCTGGGCTTGAGACCGCAGATAGGCCGTTTTTCATCGTTGTGGGTTCGAGCCCCATTTTTATACGCCCGCCAAAAGGCGGACGTATTATGTGATGGCGGTTTCCGTCCGTCTGTCCGTGTGTCCGTCTGTCCGTCCCCCGTGTCCGGTCTATATCTGGGACAGTTTTCCATCTACAGTTCTAATTTTTGGTGAGTGGATACCCTACGGGGAGACGATGTGTCGCATACCAAAATGAAGGTCAAGGTCAGAGGTCAAAGGTCACTGGCCTAAAAAACAGGAAATCACTGAAGTGTTCGTGTCCGGTCTATATCTGTGAAAGTTTTCTATCCACAGTTGCAATTTTTTGTGAGTGGATACGCTAGGTAGATACGATGTGTCGCGTACCAAAATTGAGGTCGAGGTCAGAGGTCAAAGGTCGCTGTTGCCTAAAATCAGGAAATCATTTATCATTGACAGTTTTCTATCTACAGTTCTAATTTTTGGTGAGTGGATGCCCTAGGGGAGAACGCTGTGTTGCATACGAAATGTAGGTCGAGGTCAGAGGTCAAAGGTCAGTGTGACGGAAAAATCAGGAAATCATTAAAAATTTCAAATTTTTTATGAGTGGATTCAAAAGGGGGAAACGAGGTGTCGCATACCAAAATATAGGTCAAGGTCGAAGGTCAAAGGTCACTGACCCCAAAATCAGGAAATTATTAAAAATAAGTTTTTTTGTGTCAGTAGATGCATGAGGGGGACACGATGTGTCACATACCAAAATGTAGGTCAAGGCCGAAGGCCAAGGTCACTGTGACCCCCAAAATCATGAAATTGTTAAAAATCATGATTTTTTTGTGTCCATTGATACACATCCTCGCGAGCCAGTTTATCGATCGATCTGTTAGGATCGATACACTGGCTTGGTTAGTTACCCATATGAGTTCTGGATATAAATAGATCAAGAGGTTTCCTCTAAATCAACCCAATCAGTGAACGCGCTAAGCCAGTTGATTAGGCCAATCCGTTGATAGGTATGAGATATGACAGGATTGAATTTTGTTGCGGACTCCACTGCTTTGATGTCAAGTTGAAATCAACATCGGAAGTCAAAGCAAAAACTGCAAGCTTGGGATACCGACATGCTTATTCAAAACAAGCGCCAATGTACGAGATTGTATAATGGAGGCGTCGACTCGAGAACTCATTCGAAAGACCAAAAATGTCAAAATAAACCCTCTCCAAGGATTTAGGATTTACCTGGACTTGTGAAGATGATTAAGATATTGAGGGAAGACAATGTGTCGTGTACCAAAATGTAGGTCAAGATTAAAGGTCAAGGTCACTGTGACCCAAAAATTTGAGATCCTTAAAAATAACCTTTTTGTGCCAGTAGATACATTAGAGGGACATGATGTGTTACATACCAAAATGTGGGTCAAAGATCAAGGTCACTGTGACCCCAAACTCAAGAAATCATTAAAAGTCACATTTTCATATACCTGTCGAAGACGAGATCATGTAATGCGATGTTGCATTCTGTCCATTCACCCATTAACATTAGTTGTCCATGCGATATCTCTAGTTTCAAGGTATGGATTGATACCAAACTTTGGGTATAGCTTACTCGCATTGCAAAGAGAGATCAATTGTCAAAAGTCAAGTTTAGCTGCCTATATGTGTTAGGTTGGAATGTTCAGACTTGTCTCCCCTACATGTATATGGCATTTGTCCTGTGGAGTTGTCTCATGTTTGATACATGTAAGAAATGGCTACATTTACTTAAATTGTTGTGAAATAAAAACCGTACATTTACTAATTTAATGGGGAGAGGGGTCCTTTATGAACTTTATACCTGTTTATTAACTCAAGAACAAAGGTTTACTTCATCACTTTCTTCACATCCTTCTACCTTCATGGAAAATTTTCTCGCCTGAAAGGAATCCATTTGAAAAAAAACTACTATTTTCTAGTGTTTGACTATTGTCGATTTCAGTGTGGGAGATGTGAGCTCTCGACTCTTGTTTCAAGGTCACCTAGTTACCAAGAGTTCAGCCCATTTTAGTTTATCATTCAATATAAGATGTGATGTAACATTCTCAGAAGCATAAAATCGTAGACCTTTCTCTGGATTGCTAGCTACCAATTCAGGGTTCTCCATTACTTTGGGAACACCTGTACAATCATATCCAAACAGGTGTATGTGGTTGTTAACTGCCGAGCGCAGCGAGGCGTTAAAAATTAGGCGGGGGGCCTGGGGGCCGCCTAGGCCCCCAGCCGCCGGAAACCCTAGATGCTCTGTGGTGCAATTTGAGCCATTTTGGGGCATTTTGGGATGAAAATTCTAAGTTCCTAGCATAGGGTATTTTTATATAGCATTCAGCAATTAAGCTACCCCATCCCAGGCACCCCCCATTTAGCCCATGTCAAGCCAGATTCCTATTAAGCTTACATAACAATATCAAACAGGTGGATTAAGAAAAATCAACACTAAGTAAGAACTTGGTAGATTTTGAAGTGAAAGCTAAACAAATAGGCTTATGCTGTGTGAAGAAATCTGACCTGGCCTAAACTGTTCTGAAATCTGAACTGAACACCATGCCAAATCTACATAAAATCTTTTTTTGGGGGAGGGGGGGGGGG
>JAVTVY010054001.1:0-28878 GCA_036873755.1 Hanleya hanleyi
CATAACGTTTACATGACGTACACACGAACATGTGCGCACGACACGGTCAATAATCTTCATAACGTTTACATGACGTACACACGTACATGTGCGCACGGCACGGTCAATAATCATCATGACGTTTACATGACGTACACACGAACATGTGCGCAAGGCACGGTCAATAATCATCATGACGTTTACATGACGTACACACGAACATGTGCGCACGGCACGGTCAATAATCATAACGTTTACATGACGTACACACGGATATGTGCGCATGACACGGCCAATAATCATCATAAAGTTTACTTGAAGTACACACGAACATGTCCGCACTGCACGGTCAATAATTATCATAACGTTTACATGACGTACACACGAACATGTGCGCATGCCACGTTCAATAATCTGCATAACGTTTACATGACGTACACACGAACATGTGCAAACGGCACGGTCAATAATCATCATAACGTTTACATGACGTACACACGAACATGTGCGCACGGTACGGTCAATAATCATCGTAACGTTTACATGACGTACACACGAACATGTGCGCACGGCACGGTCAATAATCATCATGACGTTTACATGACGTACACACGAACATGTGCGCACGGCACGGTCAATAATCATCATAACGTTTACATGACGTACACACGAACATGTGCGCACGACACGGCCAATAATCATCATAAAGTTTACTTGAAGTACACACGAACATGTGCGCACGGCACGGTCAATAATTATCATAACTTGTACATGACGTACACACGAACATGTGCGCATGCCACGGTCAATAATCTGCATAACGTTTACATGACGTACACACGAACATGTGCGCACGACACGGTCAATAATCATCATAACGTTTACATGACGTACACACGAACATGTGCACACGGCACGGTCAATAATCATCATAACGATTACATGACGTACACATGAACATGTGCGCGCGACACGGTCAATAATCATCATGACGTTTACATGACGTACACACGAATATGTGCGCACGGCACGGTCAATAATCCTCATGACGTTTACATGACGTACACACGAACATGTGCACACGGCACGGTCAATAATCATCATAACGTTTACATGACGTACACACGAACATGTGCGCACGACACGGTCAATAATCATCATAACGATTACATGACGTACACACGAACATGTGCACACGACACGGTCAATAATCATCATAACGTTTACATGACGTACACACGAACATGTGCACACGACACGGTCAATAATCATCATAACGTTTACATGACGTACACACGAACATGTGCGCACGACACGGTCAATAATCATCATAACGATTACATGACGTACACACGAACATGTGCGCACGGCACGGTCAATAATTATCATAACGTTTACATGACGTACACACGAACATGTGCGCTCGACACGGTCAATAATCTTCATAACGTTTACATGACGTACACACGAACATGTGCGCACGGCACGGTCAATAATCATCATGACGTTTACATGACGTACACACGAACATGTGCGCAAGGCACGGTCAATAATCATCATGACGTTTACATGACGTACACACGAACATGTGCGCACGGCACGGTCAATAATCATAACGTTTACATGACGTACACACGGATATGTGCGCATGACACGGCCAATAATCATCATAAAGTTTACTTGAAGTACACACGAACATGTCCGCACTGCACGGTCAATAATTATCATAACGTTTACATGACGTACACACGAACATGTGCGCATGCCACGTTCAATAATCTGCATAACGTTTACATGACGTACACACGAACATGTGCAAACGGCACGGTCAATAATCATCATAACGTTTACATGACGTACACACGAACATGTGCGCACGGTACGGTCAATAATCATCGTAACGTTTACATGACGTACACACGAACATGTGCGCACGGCACGGTCAATAATCATCATGACGTTTACATGACGTACACACGAACATGTGCGCACGGCACGGTCAATAATCATCATAACGTTTACATGACGTACACACGAACATGTGCGCACGACACGGCCAATAATCATCATAAAGTTTACTTGAAGTACACACGAACATGTGCGCACGGCACGGTCAATAATTATCATAACTTGTACATGACGTACACACGAACATGTGCGCATGCCACGGTCAATAATCTGCATAACGTTTACATGACGTACACACGAACATGTGCGCACGACACGGTCAATAATCATCATAACGTTTACATGACGTACACACGAACATGTGCACACGGCACGGTCAATAATCATCATAACGATTACATGACGTACACATGAACATGTGCGCGCGACACGGTCAATAATCATCATGACGTTTACATGACGTACACACGAATATGTGCGCACGGCACGGTCAATAATCCTCATGACGTTTACATGACGTACACACGAACATGTGCACACGGCACGGTCAATAATCATCATAACGTTTACATGACGTACACACGAACATGTGCGCACGACACGGTCAATAATCATCATAACGATTACATGACGTACACACGAACATGTGCACACGACACGGTCAATAATCATCATAACGTTTACATGACGTACACACGAACATGTGCACACGACACGGTCAATAATCATCATAACGTTTACATGACGTACACACGAACATGTGCGCACGACACGGTCAATAATCATCATAACGATTACATGACGTACACACGAACATGTGCACACGACACGGTCAATAATCATCATAACGTTTACATGACGTACACACGAACATGTGCACACGACACGGTCAATAATCATCATGACGTTTACATGACGTACACACAAATATGTGCGCACGGCACGGTCAATAATCATCATGAGGTTTACATGACGTACACACGAACATGTGCGCACGACACGGTCAATAATCATCATGACGTTTACATGACGTACACACGAACATGTGCGCACGACACGGTCAATAATGATCATAACGTTTACATGACGTACACACGAACATGTGCACACGACACGGTCAATAATCATTATAATGTTTACATGACGTACACATGAACATGTGCGCGCGACACGGTCAATAATCATCATGACGTTTACATGACGTACACACGAATATGTGCGCACGGCACGGTCAATAATCATCATGACGTTTACATGACGTACACACGAACATGTGCGCACGACACGGTCAATAATCATCATAACGTTTACATGACGTACACACGAACATGTGCACACGACACGGTCAATAATCATCATAACGATTACATGACGTACACACGAACATGTGCACACGACACGGTCAATAATCATCATGACGTTTACATGACGTACACACGAACATGTGCGCACGACACGGTCAATAATCATCATAACGTTTACATGACGTACACACGAACATGTACACACGACACGGTCAATAATCATCATAACGATTACATGACGTACACACGAACATGTGCACACGACACGGTCAATAATCAGCATGACGTTTACATGACGTACACACGAACATGTGCGCACGGCACGGTCAATAATTATCATAACGTTTACATGACGTACACACGAACATGTGCGCACGACACGGTCAATAATCATCATAAAGTTTACATCGAACTTGAATGAAACAAACGAATGTAACTGAAATGTTCACGTACACAACACGCTAAATATATATTATTGTGTATCGGTTATGCTTATGTTTCCATATTTACAGACGACAGCCTCAGAAAAAACGGACCTCTTCTTCTATTTTCCCACTAAAGCTATGAACGATGCGAAGTCTGAGGGTTCAACCCTTACATTCCCGTTGGCTGAACTTTAACTATGATAAAATGATTTTCAGAGGAACAAACGTTAATTTTCATACAAGTTGTGTCAAAAACAAATGGTTAATTTTCTATGAGTCCCTTTTTCGCGAGTTTCGCCATCCACGCCTTCCTCACCACTTCACTTGGTACACCCAGCCACCGTCTTGTAGAATTGAACTTCTCTGTGCTGGCAATTGTAGTGAGCGGAATGGCCGGTCACTGCATCGACACAGGCAGCCTGTCATTGGCGCTCCTGCTTCGCCTACGCCCTGGCCTCCACGTGAAGTAACGCCGACATAACACTGGAAGCCTAATTTGCCTCCAGTCCGTGTTTCTGCTTCAACTGACGACTCACTTCCCATTTTTGACGACTGTTGTATAGAGCCTTTGGATCAATCTGTCGTACCAATTATCGAAGAAACGTCTACGGATGTTTGAACAGGGTATTAATGACGTGTGCACTGAGAACCTTCTCCGTCATCCTTTTGTCACGTCACACCGAACAAAGAGCGTGGTCGATTCCCTCGCGTTCTTTCTGGGAAATACTAATAGTTCGTGGGAGAGCGTCAGACTGGATGGGCGTGGTTTGCATGCTATGCTATGGAGTTCATGCGCAGCCGTGGAGTAGTATAGAAAGGACATTAGATTGGGCGTTTTGGTTCGGGATGAAACAATATTGGTCGGAATGGTGCGTGTAAGGTAACACTTTGAAGCAATCATGGGGAGCATACGATTGGATGGGTATTGAACGGAGGAAGAGGAGGAAGAATGGTCTTAAGTGAGTGTATGAACGAGTGGTCATATAAAGTCGTTTGTAAACCTTTAGAAAGGGTAGTTTCGGAAGTCCAAAGCACGCATTTGGCGAGATTGGTCCATGTTGAATGAGTATGTGAATGAAACGTTGTTTGTAAACCATTAACCCTCAGGCTGTATCCAAACATGGGTGGTATCCTTTTGGACCTCTTATCGGGTAGAATCAGAATGGTGGTGAAAGGTGTTGGCATGCACACTTAGAAGTAGTAGAGAAAGGGGAGTTTCGGAGGTGGTTCGAATGGGCCGTAGGAGGTGTCAATGTGGAGCAGAAGGGTAGTAGTAGAGACAGTAGTACAGAAAGATGTCATTTGAGGTGGCAGTTTTGGGGTCGAGGTCGTGCTTGGTATCCTATTGAAGCGCTCGTGGGAGAGTGTCCGACTGGATTGGTGGGTAGTAGAAATGACGTAATTCAGCGCATGCGCAGGCGGGGAGTTGTAGTTAAAGGGCAATTTCGGAAGTGCGCATGTGCGACTGGTAGAGAAAGGGGCCATGTTCTGATTGGTGGAGAGAACAACGTAGGAGAGTTCTTGTAAGGTGCGGGCTTATAAAGGTGGCGGTATTTCGGAGGTTTCAGAATTGCCCGATACGCTGCAGTCGTGTTCGCCTGTACGAACTGCCTGGAGTCATTTACTCGTCCTGAAGATTTGCGACCCCACGAGTCCTGTATCTACAACGGCGTACGGTATACTTGTATAACCTGTTCACGGTCATTTTATCGGGAGGATACTTTACGGCGCCACGAACGGGCACTCAACGAGGGAGCGATGGAACAATGTAACGAATGTGGTCAACTCTTCAAACGGCCCAGTCAGATAAGCCCACCTATACACGCAGTCGAGGAGGGCACGGATGACTAGCCGGACTCTAGCGATATGGTTCCGAGTCATAGGCTGGCGATTTTCAACATTTCCGGGAAGATCCAGTGGATGTCCCCACGATCTCTCACCGGACGCCTATCCTGTAAGTGACATCCACCGTCGCCATTAGGCCATGAATCTGCGATGTTTCCACCGTCATCGGCCGCTGCTAGGCATCTACAATTTCTGACTGATCGACTTCGCCTCTTTACACAGACACGTGAAAACAATCTGCAACGATCAAGTCATGGCCTTCAAGTTAAATCTCGCTTTTGACTATTTGCTGGGACATAAGGAGATAGAGAAACCCCGGGATTTCTCTGCCAGTGCCAACATCTGGGTAATTACAAACCATCATCAATTGGAGTCTACTCTTTGAACACATGTATCTAATAATACGGTACTTGAAATATAAAAAAAACATGGTGTTTGATATTTCACTCTTTGTTCTGTGGACAATATGCAGACAACCAAGAATAAACGAATGCAAAATGCAAAAAAATGCAAAAACGATTTGACATGAGCATTGGACAATGCGTCCGATATACGGACAAGAGCATACGGGAATTGTAAACATACCCATAATGGCGCTCCCAGCTTGGATGATGGGGATAATAAATAGGGTAATAAGCAATATGCTAGTTGTTGTTGTTTTTTCTTGGTTGTGTTCACATTGAATGTGCCTGAGCATATTGTTGCAATGAGAGTTGGGTTTCTGACAGAACGTACACGTACTCCTGTATTTGGCACACTTCACGGCAGGTAATTATACGAGGTGGCCAGATCGAACATCGTCCCTTTGTCTACTACTCGCACATGCGCACCTCGGAAACTGCCTTTTCTCTATTACTTCCCGACTGCGCATGTACTGAATGACCTCACTTCCACTATCCACCAGTCCAGTCGGACTCTCCTTTACGATAGCTTCAAAAGGATACCACGCATGACCCATTTGGACCAAAGATGGATCACCTCGACTCCAAAGCTGCCACATAAAAATGATGTCTTTCCATACTACTGCCCGACTGTGCATGCGCAGGATGACGGCACTTACACTGCAAACCATCCCAGTATGACCCTCCCTCACGAGCGTTGCTCTCCTCACATGGCCCATTCGGACTAGCGCACCTCCGAAACCCCCCTTTCTCTACTACTATCCGACTATGCAAAGAATGATGTGACTTCCAATAACAGTCACCAAGTCTGACTCTCCCCCAGGAGCGTTGCCCACCTCACACGGCCCATTTGACCCACTGGTTATTGGGATGAGTAAATTTGTACATGTGGGTAGTGAGATTTGAACCCGAGCCCGAATATGAAGACCAGTATACGCATACCCTGGGGAAGAAAATTTAATGGATCTTGAGACTGGTGCCTCAGACTACTCGTTCATCCTGAGAATCGTAGGTTATCGTGGTCATAATGATCGTAGATATATTAATGTCGGAAGCCATAAAGCATTCTTTAGCTCGACTACATACAACAGATATCATTCATGGGATGTTTCTTTGTTTATAGAGTTGCTTGAATTTCTCATTAAAAATATCTATGTGAAATTTGGCAACACAATATATCAGAAGCATATAGGTATTCCAATGGGTACTAACTGTGCACCCCTGTTGGCTGACCTGTATCTGTTCTCTTATGAATATGACTATATGCAGGCGCTTTCAAAAACCGATCCATTCAAAGCCCGTTCCTTCTCATTCACCAAACGCTATATAGACGATCTTCTCGTTGTGGATAATCGCTATATAAATGACGCAGTGAAGGATATATATCCACCTTCACTGGATTTGAAGGAAACTACAGATAGCCCCACAGGCACATCATATTTAGATCTATATCTCTACAAAAATGAAGCGGGCATTCTCTCTCGTCGACTTTATGACAAAGAGATGATTACAATTTCGACATCGTAAACTATCCCTTTCTGGATGGTAATATTCCAGTGGGACCTGCATATGGCGTATACATATCTCGCTTAGTAGCATTTGCTAGATCCTGTGTTAAATGTGATGATTTTAATCAACGTCACAAAACATTGTTGCAGAAACTTATAAAACAGGGCTATTCCACCAAGCGCCTCCACTCAAAGTTTCTCAAATTTGGCGATACATATCGCATGCTGATAGCAAAATACGAACGTAGCGTGCAAGATCTATGGCGCTACGTTTCGTAACTTGTGTCTAATTCCGCTTAACCCGGGGCTAGGGGCCGTATGAACCCATGTACTTCAAGATCCTCATGGTACTCATATGAACAGTCACAATCAAAGCGTGACTGAGGTACATCATTTTAGATGACGACTCTATAACGAATATTATGGATTAAGAATACTGATCAGCGATACGGATTTGATATTTTGGAACATCATGATGTCTTGCCGGCATCATTGAAAATTGTTGACCGCCTCTCTCTTGTAGGAAACAAGCCTATGTTTATGTATACTTTTGTCTTTTTGAATTTGGTGCTAATACTGTTATATGGAAATGGAATAGGTCTTTGGATTATGGACGCGGATATTCTCTAATGGACGACGGCTGGATTATGAATGACGGACTAGACGCTTGTAATTATACATTATTCATAATGAGGCTATAAATGATATTTAGTGGTACTATATTTGTACAATTGTTTTACAGCATGACAAAGCTAAAGAAAAGGGTGGTTGTCAGGAGTGGGATTCGAACCCACGTTCTGACGTGTGTGGACGAGCCCTTTGAGTATTGAAATGCCAGTACATCTCGGTCCTCGACTTGAGGTTAGTTGAACTGTGTGTGCTAAAGATAACCGGCTAGCGTGATGTATACTGGGAACGGCCTGGCTGTTTCAACCGACAATCTGTCAACCACCAAGATGCTCACTTGCGCTATCTGCTCGAGATCACTCACTCGTCTGCACGACTTGCGCCGCCATGAGATTATGGTGCGATATATACACAGTCGTTTCAGCGCCCGGATCATTTACAGCGTCATGAACATTCATTTCATGCGACAGTGGTCAAGAAGGAACTTCAACTATGTAGACATCGCTTCAAACTCCTCAAGTGGTTTTATGCGACACCCTGTGCCGCAGCGACGTTTGAAGGTAGAGGAGCCCGTAGGCACCAGAATCGAGACAACCGGAACTTCCACCCATCGCACGAGGGGCGATGATGATGTCGCAGTCAACAGTCAGATTCCGACGACAAGATCTTGGGCCAGATTCTGTTCGACGTGGGAGACAAAGTACACTTCGTGGACGACCTCATAAATACGCACAGCGATCGCTTACACACAGATCATCCAATGAGTTAAATCCGCAGGTGCCATTGGGCCATGATCCGACGACGTTTCCAGCGTCATCGCCCTATTCAAGATATTTACAATTTCCGACTGACTGATCTCTCCCGTCTACGTAGCTACGTGGAAGCCATCTTCAGTGACCAACCTTCGGCCTTCAAACTAAATGTCACTTTTGGATACATCAGATGCCATAAGATGACGGAGTGTACGACCGTTCCTTCACATCACCAATCGTACTTCACTGGAGACGGTCCTGACTCAGCTAGAGATCGTGCATCCCTAGGAATGCCCCCCGCCCCCCAACAACGCCCCAGCACCAAGTGGATATTGGAGAGCGCAGATGGACGGTGTGTCCACGACACATCAATGCAGTCGGATGACGTCCCACCAATGCTTCAACATGACACCTCCCACGGCCAATTCTGACAAATATTGGGCCTTCTGGACCCCAAATAAGTCCCTTCCAATCCCCTTTTTTCCATAATTCTCTCTCTGCGAATGTGCACCATAGCCTTACTTTCACTCCACATCCGTCCAGTCGGATGCCCCCCCCCCCATGAGTGCTTCAAACTGATACCTCACTCGGTCAATTAGTGCGAATAATGCCCTTTCTATGCTACTCCACGGCTGCGCATGCACGCCCTAGCCTTACTTTCGCTCGACATCCATCCAGTCTGACGCTCCCACAGAAGTGCTTCAAACTGATGCCTCCCACGACCCAATGGGACCACGACCCACCCATCAAATCGGACTCTACGGGTTCATCACTATGACACCTACCCAATCGGACCAATGTTGGTCCACATCGACCACAAAACATGCAATATTCTCTGTTGGCGCATGCGCAGATGGACGATATCTCCACTACACACGAAACCGGTCGGACTCTGCCCCACCACTGCTTCAACATGACACACGATACGACTCGAGAATGGTGCCTCAATCACTCGAACACACACCCGCGCATCCCAAAATGCATACTTTCTCTACTACTGCTACTGATGACGTCCCCAATGGCGTCACAGATGGCATGAACATCTCTCAAGTCGTGGTCTACACCACGAGATCTTCAATGTGCGACCGTACACATCCCATCAGGATGCGATGTAACCCTCAATCACTCAAATATGCCCCTTGCGCTCCTCTAAAACGCCCACTTTCGCGACTGCTCATGCGCGCCATAGCCTTACTTCCATAACGCATGTGTCCAGTCTGACGATCCTTCACGAGTGCTTCACTATGACTCCTCCCACGACCCATTTGGACCAATTGTGGTCCACCTCGACGCCGGACCGTCCACCCCCGTTCCGCCTATGTACTAAGCATGCTCAATCAGCACTTTCCAGCGAAATTCACTCCATGGGCACAAGACCCCTCCTATCGCATTGTAAAGGGTGAGACAGATAAAACAAGGTGCCATACCCCATAGTAAACTCCTCAAGAAAATAACGGCCATCCCAAACATGCATTTCCGGGAGATTCACAATGAAATAACTGAAGAGCATCTCTATTCATCAAGAGGCGTGACCTTTGATCCGAAAGTCACCGGAAATGTCTGGACATTTTAACATTGAAATAACCGAAGAGCAAATTCGTACCTATTTAGAACTGTTCGAATCAGGAGAGATATTGGGGCAGTGACCAACAGAGTGATTGCTCCACCAGAGTTCCTTGCATCCGGAGTGTATAGATGGCGCTACGATCTTAACCTACTCCTCATCCGGGTTATCGGGGTGTTTGACAAGCGGACGTCATTCTTATTTCTGCGATGTCACGAAAACGGACATGCAGATGTTTTTTTGGACCTTTTGCGAGTGATTGTACCATGCTATTTTATAATACTAACGTGTCGGTGTATGTATCAAAAGCATGCACACCACTGAAGACAACATGTTGAGATTTGCTGGTCCTCGATGACGTCATGGAAAACCCCTGATCATTACGTCAGATATATTAATACATCACCCAAATTGAGGACGAAACAATCCTGATACAACCTTCACGGTACTCTCCATGTATTCAGTCGGTCACGTTTTTTCGTGGCTATACGGATCGACCTCCCCTTCGTGTATTCAACCATGTCACGGGTCACCTGCGCTGTTTATCATGCTACCACGCGATTCCAGGAGAGACCAGATTGACTAGCATCTCCGACCTTGAAGAAGGTTATCAATGAACCACCCACTCCCGAATATTCAGACGACCGTCCGCGTATTGGAAGTCTCGTTGACATGGGTCTATTTTTTGTTCGTGGGGGCTTCTCCCGTATTACCGCCGGACGTGACTGCGTCACTGCGGATGAATACAGCGGAGGAAAAAATCCACAGGGTCACTTTCAGTCACGTGACCGGAAGTGCACCCAATTACCTTCGTCGGAACTATAGCAGCCTATAGCAGCCTCCCCCTCCCCCACCAAGCCATGTAGGGCTAAGGAATGTAGCCGTCCACGCTGCCATATGTTGGTCCGGATATATATGAATTAAATCAGGATTCTCCATGGTATTTATCTTTCGTGCAAACGACTCGGAGGACCAAAGCAAAATAATATAATCCTTTCGTATTTCAGAGCCCTGGCATTTGTTCTTATTTGCAGACGGATACCTTTTATTTCCACACAATTTCATTTTCATCTCGCAGATATAGTATTGACTTCATTATCACATCAAAGCCAGTTGGTGTGCGACCTATACATATCGCGTCTAATAGCATTTGCTAGATGCTCCGAAAAATGTCACAATTTCAATCAGCGTTACAAACCATTTTTGTAGACACTAATTCGACAAGGCTCAGGGGCGTCGCTAGGGGGGGGTCGTCAGGTGCGAACGACCCCCCCCCTTGGAAGCGCAAAAAAAAACAGAAGAAAAAGCAAAACAAAAAAAACAAACAAACAAAAAAACAGAGAAAACGAGAACAAAAAACAAGAACAGCAAAAGGGAAAAGAAAGAACTAAAAAATGTTACAAGTCCGTCTCCAGAAACGTAAGCATGCTCCGTTCCAGTAGTGACGCGTCAGTTCGCTCAACAATGGGTTCACCACGACTTTCCGTTTTATGGTCATAAAGTGGATTATGAAAAGGCTGTAGCTCTGTTCATGAGACCCCACCTTCGACGGATACAGCAGGGGAACCTTCGATGGATAAAGCAGGCGAATTTACTATTCAATTAATCATTAACACCAACTCGTGTGTTTTTTTCCTTCCGCTCGATGCGTGTGGATTTGATAATGAAGCATCGACAGCCACGGTCTACCGTTTGCGAAGTGCAAAACGGGTAACAAACTGAATGCTGAGTAGAGTATCTTATGAGAGAACGAGACCATGGACGCATGGACGCATGACGTCACTTAAATAGGTCGGAGGGGTATAAATACACAACATATCTATACATATACGGTTATTTATATCCGATGACATCATGCCACGTTCTCCCCCGAACTTATATAAATAAGCGGTCTCGTCTACCGTCCTAAGTTAACTACAATTCTATGCAGATTCGGTTATTTATATCATGCCACCTTCTCCCCCGAACCTATAAATACGCGCTCTCGTCTATCATCGTCCGCTGAGCTCTCCATCTCGAGCAATCTGTTGAAATAGCTATGCTCATCATCCACGTTATTTATACCTCATGTGTACAAAACAGAACCATGCCTGCAATGATATGACACTTTACCAACAATGATTTATTAACATACAAGTTAGCCTGCATATACATGTACAAAACAACGTATGTTTAATGTAAAAACTTCTTTGAAATTTCCATGTAAATTGTCTCGAGTTTTTTCTTGTAAAAACTACTCCAAATGCTCACAGTTAAATGATTAAACTATAAACTTATCAATACACAAAGTATTCTGTATCAGGACACCCTTATTTGATCCTTATTATCATAGCGTTATTCGCTGCAATCCAGGAGTCCATTACACGAATAAACTCTAATTGTATACATATTTAAATAACACACTTATCAGTACAATGTTACAATGTCCTGAACATATCAACGAACCTGATAGCACCCAAGAGATCGCATGGCCAACAATTACATGCGATACCTGTCCCATTCCACCATGTTGTTTATAATTACCTGTTAAAGTAGGAATACACTATCTAATATGGTGTATGCTAATATTTCTATACAATTGAACTACAATGCATGATAAAATGTAATACACTAAAATATAAGAATTATTTACAGATTAGGTCACTTTTGATTCTGCTCATATGACCCAGGTCGGACGCACAAACAACCTGCCAGAATCCTATACATGTATAACATACATGTAAGTAAAGTAGTCTCCTCAAAACTAAGATTATTTAGATAAACCTCTAAACCACATTAATATTATGAACCATGACATACCTTTACTATTGTAGGATATACATTAGAAAGAAATTTAAATAAAATGGAAATCACTGTCAAGTTCAAATGCATTAGAATGTAAAAGCTATGAAATCAAATAGAATTATTGATAAATGCTCAAATGTAACATTTAACAATAGGGACAATTATCCAAGTCTTTTACATTATCCATGCTATTTAAGAAAAGACAATTTACTTACTGACATCTCCACAGAAAGTCAAGCTCGCTCGTATCACAATCCAAATAGCCCCAGCATGATTGTTCAAATGTTCTTACGGACCAATACTGATTTCCAATATTAACACATATATTGCTTGGTATAAATACGAGTCCAGGCATAATTTGCACCGCTGATCAACACTCCTAGTTAAATGGTATTCCCATATAAGCGTCTCTCTCTATGGGAAAGTTTACTGCAACACTGTGTGCATATCAATCACTTTTTTATTGCACGACTTTGGTTTACTACAAAGTATGGCAAGCTATAAGCAGAGGCCAGCGTTAAGTACACGTGGGAATTCTCAAGTTACCATAGCATTGCCATTCCCTTGACCTGGCCATGTACTAGATATCAGGGTTGACTGGGAATGGAAGATAGTAACCAGGCTATCCAGAGCTAACACTTCTCCACACATGTAAACGTTATCCCATTCACTAGATAATCTCATGCTAACCTGTTATATAGGAAACTCTCAAGTAAACATGGACCAGTATAGAATAATTCTCAGTATGGAAAATCCTTAGCCACATATACAGTACCCTCAACAGAAAATGAATTATCCTAACATACATGTACATGGGAGAATATTAAAGAAAATAAAATGATCTACTCTATAATTGTAAAAATAATTATTAGGGCCGGCCACATCTTAGTTCACAAATTAGTCATTCCACAAATAGATGTTTCCCACATATTTTTGCTCGTTGTCTGGATAACCTTCACCTCGAGTCTAGAACACATTAAGTACGATCTGACGCCTAAAAATTTAACTAAATCATGGTCTATGGGAAACAACTCCGCATTAACCGTTTTCAGAACAACACTGTGGCCTAACCAACAATTTTGTTTTCATTTGAGCAGTTTAAAATGTACCTTATGGGGGAGTTAAAATTTTATTAAACAGTGTGAAAGGTAACCCTGACGTCATCCTACACATAGTCAGTCATAGGGTCATAGGTCAAACTTTTTTGAGTGAGGAGAAGGAGGAGGAGGAGGAGCAGGAGCAGGAGCAGGAGGAATTGTATGAAATAGAGGCAACCAATACGATGATTATAAAATAATCGTTCTATTCATAATAGCACCGCTTTACAAAAAATGAGGGAATCAGCTTATATGAAATACATCGCCTTTATTGTGGCTATCACTTTAACATCTAATGTTTATCTTCTAATACTTCCTACTTTAAGTATGCTCTACTCGGGTCCTGATAAAATTTAATCCACATATTTGCATCGATAAGATTGCCTTCCATCTGGCGGGTCTATACAACGGGAGACTACTACTAGCATCAGGACTATGTCTGGGTTCTTTCTTATTTGCGAGTGTCAACAATTTTCCTGCCCTTGCATTTCCTTGATCAGATATTTCTGAAATCTCCCAAGTTGGCCCGATTCACCCAAGATCCTATATACTGTCATATGCACTAATAATTTCAACCAGTATATCCCCTTATTTTCCCCGATGAAATATCCCAGTATTTAGTCTCATGCCACCTATTCACAGAAGATCATATCATCCAAGGCATAATAATTTCAACCAGTATTTATACATGTATACCAGTATATCACTAAAATCAATAAGGTTAATGCACTACATGTATACATAGATGGCGTTAAAATCACAGCGAAACAGCTCACCAATTAGCAATATACGAGTTGTCAGAGCATTTCCATCAAAGCTCTCTAGATTTGTATCTAATACCACTTATGCCGGTGCTAGGGGCCGTGTGGTCATATCATCCAAGTTACCACATGAACAGGTACAATAAATGCGTACCTGAGATACAACACATATCACGAATCGTTAAGATTCTTGGTATGTGCTTCAGAATATAGGTTAACCGGGAGACTATACTGTGAAGTCATGTGACTCAGTCAGCATGTCGGCACCTCTTCCCACTTCCCTTATATGTGTTGTAATTCTCCAAATTTGTTTTAATCGCATATCCCAGTATATTTATCTTTCTTGTCTATTTCCTTAAGATTCATTTAATCCTCTCTATCATTGTCATTTAGACACCAATAAAACCGCATACCCTGACTTTCATTTTTCCCATCACCGAAAGATTCATATAACATGGTTTATATAAATGTTATACGTCAAACATGTCTAAATCACCAAATATATAGTATTTCATTTAAACCTGCTGTATCTATATAATTTTGAACACCTATCGCATTTACTTTATTCAATGTTAGTTCTGTTGGGCAGTGTTTCACTCTCATATACCCATCTAAACTCGACCACCTGCAGCCCGCAGCCTGCAGCCTGCACCCTGCATCTAAATAATCTTAGTTTTGAGGAGACTACTTTACTTACATGTAGGTTATACATGTATAGGATTCTGGCAGGTTGTTTGTGCGTCCGACCTGGGTCATATGAGCAGAATCAAAAGTGACCTAATCTGTAAATAATTCTTATATTTTAGTGTATTACATTTTATCACGCATTGTAGTTCAATTGTATAGAAATATTAGCATACACCATATTAGATAGTGTATTCCTACTTTAACAGGTAATTATAAACAACATGGTGGAATGGGACAGGTATCGCATGTAATTGTTGGCCATGCGATCTCTTGGGTGCTATCAGGTTCGTTGATATGTTCAGGACATTGTAACATTGTACTGATAAGTGTGTTATTTAAATATGTATACAATTAGAGTTTATTCGTGTAACGGACTCCTGGATTGCAGCGAATAACGCTATGATAATAAGGATCAAATAAGGGTGTCCTGATACAGAATACTTTGTGTATTGATAAGTTTATAGTTTAATCATTTGACTGTGAACATTTGGAGTAGTTTTTACAAGAAATAACTCGAGACAATTTACATGGAAATTTCAAAGAAGTTTTTACATTAAACATACGTTGTTTTGTACATGTATATGCAGGCTAACTTGTATGTTAATAAATCATTGTTGGTAAAGTGTCATATCATTGCAGGCATGGTTCTGTTTTGTACACATGAGGTATAAATAACGTGGATGATGAGCATAGCTATTTCAACAGATTGCTCGAGATGGAGAGCTCAGCGGACGATGATAGACGAGAGCGCGTATTTATAGGTTCGGGGGAGAAGGTGGCATGATATAAATAGCCGAATCTGTATAGAATTGTAGTTAACTTAGGACGGTAGACGAGACCGCTTATTTATATAAGTTCGGGGGAGAACGTGGCATGATGTCATCGGATATAAATAACCGTATATGTATAGATATGTTGTGTATTTATACCCCTCCGACCTATTTAAGTGACGTCATGCGTCCATGCGTCCATGGTCTCGTTCTCTCATAAGATACTCTACTATGCTGCCGATTCTTCAATATAGAACCATAAATCTATATACATTGTGTTCAGATTTGTTTTCGGGTAAAGGCGTAAAACGCAACTCCGGCAACCGGAGACCCCGGAGCTTCCGGGGCCTAGGTGGCCCCTGGACCCTCACCTGTCAGGCTGTGAGGATCGCTTATTTTAGCTTTGTGTAAATGAATCGCAATCATATTGGTTCTAATGTCCCATGATGTAAAGGTCATCGTTTTTTTATGTGTCAAATAGAACTAGAAAGTCAAATGGAATAAGGCATGAAGTATGATTTTTTCAATATCGATGAGTGCTTATAAATGCGAAACATACGTGAAAATAGAACCATAGATCTGCATACATTATGCTCGAATTTATTTCTGGGAAATCGCTTGGAACACATCTCTGGAGATCTGGAACTTCGGAGCTTCCGGGGCCTAAACGACCCGTGGACCCTCGCATGTTGGGCTATGAGCATTTCCTTGTTTTATCTTTGTGTAAATGAATCGTATCTGTAGACATATTGGTTTCCCTCCCAAGAACTAAAAGTCATCATTTTGTATGTTTTAAATATAACTAGAACGTCAAATGGATGAAGGCATGAGGTGCGATGTTTTCAATATCGATGCATGCTTATAATTGCGAAAAAATCATGAAAATAGAATCATAAATGTACATGCAGTATATGATCAGTTTTATTTCCGGAAAAACGCTCAGCACGCATCTCCGGCAATCTAAAACCCCGGAGCTTCCGGGGCCTAGGCGGCCCCTGGACCCCCGCCTGTTGGGCTGTGATATTGGGTCCTCACTTTCAATTACGTTCCGACGCCACTGGGTTATACGAGGTATATCGGCCCAAAGCATTATTATTGTGTTTTCAAGATGGCAAGAGAATAAAATATAATACTGATATTAGACAAATGATGTGTTAGTTCAATTGATGGAAATCGCTCAGAATGCATCTCAGGCCATCTAAGGTCCCAGAGCTGTATAATATAACCCTACATCTGCATACATTATGTCCACATTTCATTCCGGGAAAACGATTAGAACGCATCTCCGGTGATCTAGGACCTCGGAGCTTCCGGGGCCTAGGCGGCCCCTGGACCGTCGCCTGAAGTGCTATGATAGTCGACCCCCCTTTCAAATATCCTAGCGACGCCCATGAGGCCATACCATCAAGCGCTCCAACTCTGTTTCTCAAATTTGGTGATAAATATCACGCATGAATAGCCAAGTTTGATAATTTGCCAGATCTGAATTATGGAGGCAATAACATGGCAGTGTAGGTATGATTTCAGCGTTAATTGCTGTTCAAATATTTCTGTTCGAATCTGCATCGGACTTCTGAAGAGCTGTTCTGGAGAGATGGAAAGATAACCAATAATACCCACAATCTGTAGTAACGTTTATTATAGCCATTCCCAAGCGGTATATAGATGTTCTCCAGAAAAGAATAGAATTATCTCGTGAAACTGCTCAAAGCGGTTAAATACATATGGCAGGTCAAAGTTCCACTTTTAGTTGCATTAATAGCCGTAAAGTCTGTCTGTCCGTCCGTGATTTTATAACTCGATAACCACGCAAAGTAGGGTTACAATTTTTTGTCATCGGAAGGTATGGATCAGGGGAGTGGTCTAGGTCTATTTTGGACGGTGTCTCGGGGGTGGGGGATGGATACGCCTGTATATTTAAGTGTATTATCCGCCTTGGTGATATTTGCCATCCATCATCCATCAAGCTGATAAGGAGGAAAGCAGTCCCCCGGTGTATATATGTGATACAACCAACACATGTAGCTTCAATACAGCACCAATCTATTGTCAGAAATTGAATGCACTTGGTGAACTGGGACCCAACTGTTATTTTCAACTGACAAAAACAGCTCTAGAGAAAAGACTGGCTGATGCCATTTTGAACATGGGGGTGATCCTAATGTTCTCGCAGAATAAATTATGAAGTATTGCCTCCAGAAAATATATCATTGTATTTCACACATTACATGTATTATGTTTATTCCGACGAAGTAGGCTACAGATCGCAAATTGTCCGGTAATAAGTCAGTCAGTCAGTCAGTCAGTCCATCCGAATCCTTTCGTCGGCAAAATAAGGAGAACCGTTGACATTAGAACCATGATTTTTGGCATGAACGTGCATTATGGCATTGTTACGAGCAAGTTCTGAGTTGACCGAATTCTGATTAAAATTTGATTTATAATTATTTTTTTTTATTATTTACTGATGGCTCAGCGAGTACACTGTCATGCCCATCGGGAAGCCTTGGCTGTATGTTTCAATGTATACACAGTGGTGGGATATGCCATCCGTAATTGTTTTTATGAAATAGGAAATGCTAATTTTCCATCATTTGTTAGTGCATTTATCTACACCGCTATGCCAGCCTTAATACACACAATTCAGTATATTGTTATAGATACATGTAAACTGTGGCCTTTAACGTGTATCCTATTTCACATCCAAACATTTCCTCACTGACCACAGCAGGCTTCAAATTCAGGTCAGATTACTCACTGATGGTGAAATATCCTACATCAACCAATTAAGTCAGCGTGGTGCAATAACCCAGCAGAAGAAAGAAAGATGTGGTATCATCCTTCAGATTAGTCTGTGTGAGCGACAATGATAACAGTTTACTGAGGGCGAAACAAAGCCATGACGGCATGTTTAAAGGGTCTTCTTTTGGTAGAATTTAGCTAGATAAAGTAACTTTGATCATGATGTGGAAATATGATAACTTTTTTGTACCTCTTGAATATTGACTAGGCCTATATATCACACTTGGATATAATTTAAACAAAAAATTACATGTGTAAACAAAATATGTCTAAATTTTTCTTGTCATTTCAAATCTTGATCCATTTTGATTCCTTGATTAGGGGATACAGAATCACTGCCACGGAGTGTGTTGGTGTGTCACAGCAATGCAATTCCGATTCACACAACGAAGCTGAGGTGGTTTAACGTTTATCAATGAAGAAAATCACCGATCAACCGCCATAGAATATAATGTGAAACAAGAAAACCGGAATAGTACATTCATCAGATTGCCGATACCCAAAATGTGTTGTCTCATATATCTAGATAACAACGTGATGTAGAGACGCTATTTATTCGTCTTTGTACCGGTTATGCTCAGGAGAATGACATAGAATCATTATTATCTTGTGCAGAGAAGGTGTTGGTCTTAAGTTGAACTACCGTAAACTACATAAATGCAGCCTTTCTACTATAGTACTATATATAAAAATATGTTGTATTGTTGGGAAAATAATGTGATTCAAAACGTTGTTTTGATCCTGGACAAGGGCACTGAAAACCATTAAAGAGATTTAAATGTATTTTCACACGTAAAGCTTGAAATCTACTGAACCTTTATTATTCAATCTGTTCCCTTTAGTTAAAATGAAGGCGCATTAGAAGACTGTTACCAACAAGTTCTGAGCTGACCTACTTTTGATGAAAATTCCTGGTGATTTTTGATGAAAATCACTGGCGATTCTGACTTGGGCGGTGCCCATCTTAATATAGGCAGGCTTTCAACTGGGGGTGGGGATTTCCAAGGGTTGAGTTCGCGTTCGAGTCCTGATGCCTACTCTACTTCGTAGGTCCTGTGACGTTTGTCACACTGCTCATGTTATATAGTATTTAATCATATACCAGGTATGTCCATGCATAAAAGGAGTGTTTGACTTTAATAATTTCTTTTCTGATTTGAGCATTTATTATCTAATTAGACCCCTTGCATATAAAAAATACCAAGTTAGCTGACAGTGTATTTTAACTTCTGCCATAAAGCCTTCAAGTTCAATAATGCTTTTAATCCTTTCTTTCCAGAAATTGTTTTATATATTTTGTTTATTAACGCGATATAGCGGAGTTAAATCTGCTCTAGTAATACAAATTATATGGGAATAATGTCCTCGACTTTGGCATTTGAGCTATTTTTCAAAAAAACAACAACAGTGGGTTAGCAAAGGTCTTTAGACAAGCACTTTTGGTAAGAAAAAACAAAATATTTTGATTAACTACTTCAGTATGGGAAATACAATTAAACAGGTAGGTAATCAGTATTAAAATGCTAAGTAAAATCATCAAATCCTACATTCAGCAAATTGGCGTAATAAAATGTGTTTCCTCATAACTCGATAACAACGTGATGTATAGAGATACTATTTATACGTCATTGTAAAAGTCTTGCACATGGGAAGGACAGGGAATCATTATTCTTTGGTGCTCCCGAGGGTGAAGCTGGCCACACCCAAATTCTATTTTCCTATGTTATAAGCATATACCATAGACTTTTATCATAATAGAGAAAAGTGAAGTGGCGCACAAGCACATGTATCCGGATGCATGAACACGAGCATCATGCATTCAGCAGATATCCTTTGTTCCTATTGCGTTCGTATTCTACTATAGGACAAATATTTAAGAATAATATAAATTACCGTAAAATATATAAGAATATGTTCCAATGTGAGAAAAATAATGCGTTTGAAAAGCACAGTACCAAGATAATATCAACGTTCAAATCATTGCCGTGTTAATCATATATATCCACTTGGTTGGCCAAGGTGTTGATTACAGTAACATAATAACGTGATGCATTTATCTGGTATGTTGACTGTGATAATTTAAACTACCAACGCAGTGCGGAATTGTATTATCTACATTGTATATCATCTTTCCTCTATATATTTAAATCTGCAAAACATGCGTTGTTTTATAATAATAGTGTCATCGCATGGTCCGGAATTGAAACAAAAAACAAATAATTTCACCCCACACTGAAATATATCAATCATTCCTAACTTAGGAACCACTGGGCGTACAGTAACAAATCTCATCGTGAAAAAGGTGTTTTGGTCCTGAACAAGGGCAATGAAACCATTAAACAGATGTAAATGTATTTTCGCAGGTAAAGCCTGACATTCACTGAACTTTTTATCCATTAATGTGTTTCCTGTACTAAAAAAAAAATTGTAAAATTAAATCGGTGATCGTTATTCGTAAATATGAATTACACCGTGGCATATTTCATAGTTACAATGAAAAAAAGGGTTGTGTTTGTGGAATTTTGCATGCCGACAATTTGGACAATTAGGCATCCATTATATGAAAATAACTGCCGTTGTTAAACAAACAAATTTTGTAAATGAGAATTTCTACGCATTTTCTCCAAACTTACCATATCTCGGAAACTACTGGAAAGGACATGGTACGATGAGGCGGGATTTTGGTCGGTTGAACGGTTGAAATCGAAAAAATAAAATGTCAAAAAAATAATTGTGTTTCAATGAACGACAAGAGAAAATTTATATAAACAATATGCGAAAGTTCTAGCTCGATTTAGTTAGCTATATCATGAAATTGAAATCCACAGCATGTGCAACTTCATGAAAAAGGTATAAATCGAGTGATTCAGACAAACATTTAGACACCAAGGACCCATTGGACCAACTAGAGTTTCCAGCAGTGGAGATATAATGCCACTACACATTACCGAGTTAAATTGCGTTTGGTTTAAAAGGTTCTTCGTGTCTAAATTTGTGTTTGAGTGACTCGATCTAGACCCTTTTTCACGAAATCGCACATGCTGCGGATTTCAGTTTCATATCCTAACTATAAGCATAACGTAACAAGCTGTGTACATATATTTTGTCTTGTCGTTACAAATTAAAACACAATTATTTTTATAACATTATAATTTTTTTTTTATTTCAACCGCACAACGTATAGGCCAAAATCCCGCCTTAAATTACCATCTCTCTTTCTCATGCAATAAACTACATTTTGTTTTATTTGTCAATGTCTAGGTCAACAGAGATTGGTGTTAATTTTAAGCAAAGCGATATCATCCTGTATACAATGTCAAAATGATTGGCTGTACATGTGACGCACATAAAATACAATAGATGAATATAGGCCAAATCGGCCTATATTCTTGTAGATCGTTCTTCAAGCTATTTCACCGGCGTCTTGTTAGTAACGAAGCTATTATAATTCGCGAGTTCATATTGTCCATGGCGAAAATGAGACCGGATAGACATGAACCGAACTCTAACAATTTTCAGTACACTGGAATAACAAAGGGTACGCAACCAAATCCTTTAGCATCGTTGATCGATTTTGAAGTTTTCGAAGTAAAAATATGGCAGGATCGCCGCAGTCCAGAAATAGTAATTGTATATCCATTTGTTCTCAGGCTGAATCCATGTAGGTGTATACCTTGATCACTGAACGTGAACACACAGCCAAACGTCCGGTATGTGAGACTGCGATATGGCCAGGGAAATATATCACGTCCTTCTGTGCCAGTACTGTCCGTATGTAGTCTCCGCTAGGTGAGAACAACAATACACTATGTGTGGTACATGATGACACATATATATACCCGTCCTGGTCCACACATACACCATTTAGCCCTGGCATCTGTTCATTGCTAAGGTTATTGTTCTGACGTAGGCGACGCTTCACACTCCCATCATGACTGAATATTATCACGTCATTCCGACTGGAATCCGTCACCACAACATCTCCTTGTACATCAACAGCCACATCTCGTGGATATTTCAGTTCTCCCTTCCCGTATGTTTGTAGAATGTTACCCTTACAGTCAATGTGATGTACGGCACAATTCCCCGGCCACTCGATCACCAAATATGTTGGCTGTCCATCTACTGGTCGACCACACACAATATACGGATAGTCCGAGGAGAACGGTAACGTGACGGTGGTGTGACCTGTCCTGGTAAGATCACTCACTATTAGCTGTACATTCCAACCTCTGCCTCCCTTAGACACCACGACAGTGTTATTATTCATACAAACATCGTAAGCTCTGTCTTCTGTGTTATAACTGTTACTGATATCTGTCCAAGTATTACTGTTGAACCAAAATAACTTTCTCTGAGCACAAGCGAACACAGTGTTGTTGTGGAAAGCTGAACCCGAGATATATGCACCCGAAGGAGTCGGTATTGTCTGAAGTAGTCTCAGCGTCTCCAGTCTACGTCCCATCTTGATATCAGAGACAGATTCATCACTCGGATTGTGAAGTTCTGTGGCTGAGTCATCTCGGCAGCTCAACGTAAAATGTTTCTGCAGGCCGTCAGTGAATGAGGAATCAAGGGTTGATTGTAATGTTGGAATCTGATAATCCGGGACGGACACGGACTCTGATGTCAGGTTTGTACTTCTCCCCTTAACAAGATTGTAATCATGGAGTACTTCTACGTCACTACCTTTCGTCAAGAGAACGTCTGTATAGGAGATATGACTTTCCATCTGCGTTAACAGAAATTGAGCCTCTTCTAATTCAATCTGTCGGGTCTTTATATCGCTCGACATAACCATTTCAGCGTCGTCGACCGCCTTGTCTGCTGTTTGGTTTATTAAAGAAATAAGTTTGTCCCGTTCTTCATTGATATGATTAATCAGTGTTGCCTTTTCTCTGGCTAACGTCGTGATATTTCGAGAAATCTGTTGCACCGTCGACGAAAGTTCTCGTTGTTTGGACTGTAAGGCCGAAATGTCAATCCTAAGATTCTCTCGTTTTCCTTTGATCGCTTCTTGAAATGTGACTGCCTTGTGATCTGTGTGATCCAAAGCTTTACAATCTCGACAGATCAACATCTGACAAGAAAGACAAAAATATCGTACGATCTCATCCTGGTGATTGTGACATTTAATGCTAGTTATGTTGCATATTTTCTCCGTTTTGTTGTCGGCAGCGACATTTTGGCCTAATAGTACGATATGGTGGTTTCTGGAAAAACTGAAATTTCTATGCACTTTAGCACATTCCTCGCACAGATACTCACAGCATTCGACACATTTTGACTTAGCTGCAGAATTAGCAGCGCCGTGATTACAGGGGTCACATACCCTATTTAACGGAGCTTTGTTGTATTCGTCCTGGAGCCTTACAATGAAAAAGCTGTGTGTTAATCCATCGACACCATCACTCGGCAGCGTTATGGAACTACGGCACATGGGACACAGAAATGCTCCCTGGTCTAACGTTTTGTCGATGTATATTTGGAGACATTTCCGGCATACAGAGTGACCACAAGGAAGAAGTTTGGGTTTTTGAAAGTACTTCAGACATAGGGGACAAGTGACCAGGTCAGAAATGTTGTTCTTCTCAATTTTACCGGTGTCCTCTCCAGTTGCCATCTTTGAGTTCAGCGATCAGTACTTCCTGGTAAAAGTGAAAAATATGTTGATATATGTTACAGGCGCCGTCATCATAGTACATGTAAAAGTAATTATATCTGGAATCACTTCAAACTCTGTATCAACACGCGCGATCTCCAGTCATTACAATTGTAACTGTTAATTGTTGGTTGTTGAGCAGCGGGGACCAAGTGACTCCCCATTATATGAAGCTATACCATACACGAATATATCGCATTACGTGGTGTCATTAACGCCTACACTGGGTGAAATGTGCCAGTTTCCGAATTCGGAAACAGGGCGGAAACTGGGTGGAAACAACCGGATTCCATCCAGTTTCCGCTCAGTTTCCGCATAGTTTCCAAATTGTAAACTGGATAGATACAAGATGGAAACTGCACGGAAACCATGGAGCACCCCAAGCGGAAACTGAGCGGAACCCAGGATTCCGGAGGTACGGAATAGTGAACGTGTTACACTTTCCATGCTGTTTCCGCCAAGATTCCGCAGCGGAAATTATGCGGAATCTGGGCCGGAAACAGGATTGAAACCGGTTGGAAACTGTAACACTCTGCTGGTTTCCGCACTGGAAACAGCGCGGAAACTGGCTGGAAATATGAAAAATCCAAATACAGCTGTGCGGAAAATAAGCGGAAACAGGTTGGAAACAGACCGTCCTTAAAAGGTTTCCAACCAGTTTCCGCCTACTTTCCGACTAAGTTTCCAAATTGTAAACTGGACAGAAACAAGACAGAAACTGGGCGGAAACCATGGAGCATGCCAAGCGGAAACTGAACGGAACCCAGGATTCCGGAGGTGCGGAATAGTGGACGTGTTACAGTTTCCAAGCTGTTTCCGCCAAGATTCCGCAGCGGAAATTATGCTGAATCTGGGCCGGAAACAGGATTGAAACCGGTTGGAAACTGTAACACTCTGCTGGTTTCCGCACTGGAAACAGTGCGGAAACAGGCTGGAAATATGAAATATCCAAATAGAGCTGTGCGGAAAATAAGCGGAAACAGGTTGGAAACAGACCGTGCTTAAAAGGTTTCCAACCAGTTTCTGCCTAGTTTCCGACTAAGTTTCCAAATTGTAAACTGGACAGAAACTGGGCGGAAACCATGGAGCACCCCAAGCGGAAACTGAGCGGAACCCAGGATTCCGGAGCTGCGGAATAGTGGACGTGTTACAGTTTCCAAGCTGTTTCCGCCAAGATTCCGCAGCGGAAATTATGCGGAATCTGGGCCGGAAACAGGATTGAAACCGGTTGGAAACTGTAACACTCTGCTGGTTTCCGCACTGGAAACAGTGCGGAAACAGGCTGGAAATATGAAATATCCAAACAGAGCTGTGCGGAAAATAAGCGGAAACAGGTTGGAAACAGACCGTGCTTAAAAGGTTTCCAACCAGTTTCCGCCTAGTTTCCGACTAAGTTTCCAAGTTGTAAACTGGACAGATACAAGATGGAAACTGCACGGAAACCATGGAGCATGCCAAGCAGAAACTGAGCGGAAACAGACCGTGCTTAAAAGGTTTCCAACCAGTTTCCGCCTAGTTTCCGCCTAAGTTTCCAAATTGTAAACTGGACAGAAACTGGGCGAAAACCATGGAGCACCCCAAGCGGAAACTGAGCGGAACCCAGGATTCCGGAGGTGCGGAATAGTGGACGTGTTACAGTTTCCAAGCTGTTTCCGCCAAGATTCCGCAGTAGAAATTATGCGGAATCTGGGCCGGAAACAGGATTGAAACCGCCTGGAAACTGTAACAATGGTTTCCGCACTGGAAACAGCGCGGAAACGGGCTGGAAATATGAAATATCCAAATAGAGCTGTGCGGCAAATAAGCGGAAACAGGTTGGAAACAGACCGTGTCCGCCTAGTTTCCGACTAAGTTTCCAAATTGTAAACTGGACAGAAACTGGGCGGAAACCATGGAGCATGCCAAGCGGAAACCGAGCGGAACCCAGGATTCCGGAGCTGCGGAATAGTTACAGTTCCAAAGCTGTTTCCGCCAAGATTCCGCAGCGGAAATCATGTCGAAAGTGGGCCGGAAACAGGATTGAAACTGGTTGGAAACTGTAACACTCTGTTGGTTTCCGCAATAGAAACAGAACGGAAACAGGCTGGAAAAATGAAATACCTGAATAGAGCGGTGCGGAAAATAAGCGGAAATGTTAGTTTATACAAAAGAAAAGTCAGTGGTAAAATGTTCAATATTTATTTACATTCAGATTGGTATACAGTTCTTTGATCCTGAAATATCAGTGCATTGGAGAATAAGATGTCAAACCAACAAGTTAACAATGGATGATTCTGGCGACATTCTACTCTAATGTAAACACATTAAACTAAATACTTTCAAGGTGAAATGCAAAGGTTTGTCTACATCACTTGATATTTGCAGTAAGATTGGAGAAATAATGTGTATATTAATTTCATTTCAGTTTTAAAACATTTGCTTAAGCCTAATGAAGTTAAAAACTAAAAAATGTAAAGCTGTATTATTTACGAAATTTCGATCCGTACATGATTACCTCCTCCTGGGGGCGCTGCGATACGTGACGTAGCAGTGGAACCAGCACAGTCTGCACAACATGATGTAGCTGCATTGTATGGAAATACCTCACATAGATAAGCTAGGCTATTGCTCACGAAGCCTTTACTTGTGTCATTCACGTTCACTGAAACGTATCACAGGTTGGTGATCATTCGCTATGGGGGATAAAAGTCGGAATTTACCAATCTATATTTCCGATTCTCTCGGTATGACTGTCGCCCACGGCACCTGCAGTGTCACTGATTCTATCGTTGTCTGAAGGTTCTTTGTTCACAATAGGTTCGTGTTTGTAAGGCAGGGGCACCCCTGCATTAACCATTGTCGTGAATTCTTAATTCCTCGTCAGAAGAAGAGGAAGAAGTGTAAGAAAATTCCTCTGCATCACTGTCGTTGTCTACATTCATGCTAGCCGCCATTTTTTTCTGGTGGAAAAGCTCCGAGTCAAGGGGAGATAAGCGATGCCATGTTTTAAAGCCGCTGATCATACACGTGTTTTATTTCTCTTTAAAAAATAAAACTTATCACCAGATTTCGTTCATTGATGGTTGTATAATTTATTATCATCATAAAAAGGAAAGGGAAATGCTTTTTCTTACTTTTAATACCTTTGCATTTCACCTTTAATACGAAGCTGCGCATCAAAAAACCCATACATTCATAATGTATTCAATTTGAACCAAGATGTCAGGAACACCAAGCAGTCAAGTCACAAATATACAGATTATCTAAAGTTTTCCAATTCGAAATGACCCCTAAGATTTCCGTCCAATCAGAGAAACCGGTATTCATTACATAAATTCCTTGATGCATCAATATGATCAATGATGTATACCAAATTTTACATCGTGCATTTGAACAGTATCAGAGATAGAGATCATTAATGATTTCGCATAAATTAAAGATGGCCGCCCATCCTTCCCGCCACTCAGAGGAACTGATGTGGTTATTCATTGAAAGTCTCTTGATACATTGATGCTGTGCACCAAGCTTCGTATAGAACACTGAAATGGTATCAGAGATATACATCATTAAAGATTTTGCATAAATTAAAGATGGCCACCAAGGTTTCCGCCTAATCAGAGAAACCAGAACTGTCATTTGTCGTCTCTTGATGCATCGATGATGTACACCAAATTTTACATCGAGCACTTAACGCCAGAGAACGAGATCATTATTGATTTTGCATAAATTAAAGATGGCCGCCCATCCTTCACCCCACTCAGAGGAACTGACGTGGTTATTCATTGCAAGTCAGTTGATACATTGATGCTGTATACCAAGTTTGTTATAGAACACTTAAATTAGATCAGAGATATATATGATTAAAGTTTTTGCATAAATTAAAGATGGCCGCCTAGGTTTTCGATCAATCAGGTCCCGATTCAAAGTATCTGGATGTATCGATGATGTATACCAACTTTCATATAAAACAACTGAATGGTAACAGAGATATGTATCATTATCGATTTTGCATAAATTAAAGAT
>JAVTVY010054002.1:0-29111 GCA_036873755.1 Hanleya hanleyi
CTGATATGGAGAGCTTGACCTCAGATAGTCAGCCTACATCCCAGGAAAGTGAGGCAGAACCTACCTTCTGGGATCGTATTGTGCCAGCAGCTATCAATACTCACGCTGAAGCGATCGAGGACGCGGGACAAGATAACTTACAACAGGCGTACACCGAAATGCGGCCCCGCATCAGGAAAACAGCCATGGCGATCTATGAACAGTATACCTTACTACCGCTTGAAATGAAAGGCGACTCCACGCACAAGTCCATCATGAAGACCAAGCGTCACTTGGAAGAGGCTATGGGGTTACCACCCACCGAGGCCCTGGAAAATGCGATTAGAATGCGCAAACAACTGTTTCAGGATATGCTGCCCGACGAATATCCAGGCCTGACCAACGACGATTAGAACAAACGGGTGAGAGCGAACAGGGCCGAAGATTGGACTTTCTTAAGGACGGCTTCTGATTGGACAAGTGCAGCCGAGAATACATCTAACGGGCAAGAACGAATATGGCAGGACCAAATGGCGGTCTCTGATTGGACAAGACTATTCTTGAATTGTAAACATACCCAACGCGGCTCCCCCAGCATGGGTATGTTATGATGGAGGGGAAAATAAACTATATGGAAAAAAACTTCTTGTTGTTGTTCTCTCATCCTTGTTGTTGTTGTTCTCTCATCTGTATATATCATGGCGTCAAGGCGTTATGCTAGGGCGTTAAGGCTGACGTTGACGGGCGTCACTGCATTTCCAATGAATTAGTGACAATCCCACGAAAATCAGAGCTTTTGAGCTAATTCACCAGGGCATTGAAGCGTTGAGCTTGGCGTTGGCGGGCGTTGCTCACAATTCCCTGTTTGCGCATGCGCAGAATGTAGACAACGGCCGAGACACTAGTCCAGGCGGATGCGCCCTCACATAGGCTTTACATTGATACCTCACTCAACTCCATTGACCCATTAGTGGCCCACCTAGACCCCAAAACGTCTATTTCCATACATTTTGTCTACTGCGCATGCGCAGAATGACGTCAGTTCCACGTCATACTAATCCAGGCGGATGCTCCTTCACGACTGCTTTACATTGATACCTCATACGACTCCATCGGACGACTAGTGGCCCACCTAAACCCCAAAACGTCTATTTCCATACCCTTTTCCCACACTTCCCTGTCTGCGCATGCGCAGAATGTTGAACACGGCAGAGACACTAGTCCAGGTGGATGCCCCCTCACATAGGCTTCACATTGATACCTCACTCGACTCCATCGGCCCATTAGGGGCTCCCCCAGATCCCAAAACGTCTATTTTCATACCCTTTTCCCACAATCCCCTGTCTGCGCATGCGCAGAATGGTGACAACGCCCGAGCCACTAGTCCAGTCAGATGCCCCCTCACATAGGCTTCACATTGATACCTCATACGACTCCATCGGACCATTAGTGGCTCCCCTAGATCCCAAAACGTTTATTTCCATAACCTTGGTCTACTGCGCATGCGCAGAATGCCGATATTCCAACCCCACACCCACCTGTCGGATGCCCCTTTACGAATGCTTCACATTGATACCTCATATGACCCCATTGGACCATTAGTGGCTCCCCTAGACCCCAAAACGGCTATTTCCATACCCTTGATCCACCGCGCATGCGCAGAATGACGATATTTCAACCCACACCCAGCCCATCAAATGCCCCTGCACGAATGCTTCACTTTGATACCTCACTCGACCCAATCGGACCATTAGTGGCTCCCCTAGCTCCAAAACGTCTATTTCCATACCCTTTGGCCACCGCGCATGCGCAGAATGACGCTATTTCAACCCCACACCCAGCCCATCAGATGCCCCTTCACGAATGCTTCACAATGATACCTCATACGACCCCATCAGACCATTAGTGGCTCCCCTAGCTCCAAAACGGCTATTTCCATACCCTTGGTCCACCGCGCATGCCCAGAATGACGCTATTTCAACCCCACACCCAGCCCATCAGATGCCCCTTCACGAATGCTTCACTTTGATACCTCACTCGACCCAATCGGACCATGCAGCGTATTTGAATTCTGGGGACTATTTTTTCTCCGCGGAGGCGACCGCATCACCGCCAGACATGACCGCATCACCACGGAGGAATACAAGGTCAAAGGTTAACCGAACTATAGTGGTCAAAACTTGGCACACAGCCAATGCTGATGCAATCCATAACATGTCAGTACATGCCTTGAGCTGGTGGCGCCCCCTGTCGGATTCTTTAGGGAAATCACGAGTTACCCCTTAAGTTTAAGTGCAAAGAGGTCAATACGACCGTTTTTGCGGTGATACTACTACTCCCGACTTTGCTTCATTGGACCATTACTGTCGACGAAATGACGAAGTAAATTGTGTTCTTCATTACATTTTGCTTCTTTAGTTTGGTCCCAGCTATGTATCAGCTAGACAAAGGACCATATTTGGTTCCTTTTCTGATACACAGGTGGAAAACCAAATGGATAAACACAATACAGAGACGTTAAATTCTATTTCACTCACTCACTCACAATAGAAAGAACCAAATTTGGTTCCACGTAGAACCAAATTTGGTTCCATTCAGAACCAAATGAGCTAATTAGCCAAGAAGAGCCAATATTTCTAAAAGTGTATCTCGTTAGCCGATCCTTGTGACAATAATGCTGTTAAGATCGATATCCACTGTCACGTACGCCAACATCAGTAGGCTCGATGTTCCCAATTACTATTGACGTGTGACTAAGAAATTCAACTGGCGCACTCTCGAAGAATAAAGCCACAGATGCTGCTGACTGACTTCCCGTATAGGTACTAAAATGCGCTAATACGGTCCGAGTACATATCTGGCGATTTTTTTATCGGACTGGGGCGAATTCTTTCAAGCTGAACTGAAAAGAACATTTCGAAGAGACTCTTCGTTGTACCCAAAAGATAAGTAACAGCTGAGGCACTCGTTATCTGATGATTATCCGTCCCATATTCTAGATTAAATAAAGAATTCTATAACACTTGTTCCAATAACATCGAGCTAACCAGTGCATTAATCACAAGATTTACCACGGTTATGTGGAATGTACATGTGTCAAGTACAGGTGTTCATTAGGAGATTCCATTTCACAAGTCGGACGAGGAAAGGGACGTCTGCTTTCATACAAGTAACAATCGAATAAAACAAACAAATAAATTACAAGATGAAATTTCCTTCTCAAGTTTAACTGTTGTTTCCATCGGGAATTGATTTACAAAGCGACACAAATAGGCAAATCCACGTAATTTCCCATCTGCTGACTCAGCTGACAAAATCACTCCCAATTTGTCAGACCACATAAACTCGTCCACTGACATTGGCACGATGCCAACCGAGACGGGAGCATCGTCCCAACATTAGTTTTTTTAAAGGGGAGAAAGGTTGTCAAAGTTTAAATATGTTTTCAACCTTTCATTGTAATCTTTGTTGATAATCAATTTGAGTTGTGCGATAGAATAGCCCTTGCCCTAAAATATAAACTTTCCCACACTAACCGTACGCTTATGAAAACATTATTTCTTAAATAGAACACTTATACTCTAGGGTATAAGGATATATTCCCGGTGTATTCTATGTATGGTAGTGTTTTATTAATAAATCATCATTTTGCTAACGTTCTGAACGGCCCGGGTGTGGTCGCGCGGCAGTTCCATTTGTTTGGTATTGTACACGTCTGGTGTTTCAGGCGGTTTGTGATCGAGGACGCGCCAGGTGTTGGGGGTTATCTCCCCTCGTCCGCACCGCGGGGCGCTGTCTGCTGTTATTGCAGAGCACGTTGCAACTCTGTAGAAAAACGAAAGCAGCGCGGAGTGTTGTTAAAAACGAACTGTATCACTCTGTCTTCCGCATCTTAAAGGTAGTTATAGTTACAGTTTTACCACGTATATGCTCAGGGTGGGAATGAAAGTGGATATTTACTTATCAGTCCAATACAAACAGTATATATTTTAGAGTCGATGTTACCAAGGTGCCAGTTTTCGTTGTTCAAGCACAATCCTGTCACTGCTAGTCCGAGCTTCATATGACCTTTCAGCACACAATTTCTGACAGATTGTCTGGCTGGGGTCAGAAAGTTCTCTTCTCCAAAATGCGCAAAAACTGCGCGACCACAATGTTGTGTTACTGGCTCATGCCATCCACTAGCTCCGGTGTAGCCTTGTTCCATACTACGTGAGAACAACGCTACGGCTGCAAGCCAGTCACCAGATCGAGTTGTTGGGAAATTGCCGTACGGGCAATATTTGCTGAACCAATTGACCATAACCAATAAAATAATTCGATTCTATGTCCACTTACCTTTCATAAAAATCCTTGTTTATGAGTGACTGTCCGTTTTTAGCTTGGCAAGAGATCGAAACTCGGACGAGGGGGGAGTAAAACTGTCCACATCGCCGCCATCTTTACATCGATAAGTTTTACATGGACAGTATAACCCCCTCGTCCGAGTTTCGATCTCTTGCCAAGCTAAAAACGGACGGTCACTCATAAACAAGGATTTTTATGAAAGGTAAGTGGACATAGAATCGAATTATTTTATTGGTTATGATCAATTGGTTCGGCAAATATTGCCCGTACGGCAATTTCCCAACAACTCTATCTGGTGACTGGCTTGCAGCCGTAGCGTTGTTCTCACGTAGTATGGAACAAGGCTACACCGGAGCTAGCCATCCACACTGATCCATGGGCCATTACACAATTTTGGCGGTGCACAAAAAGCTGTGTTCAAACATAGAAATACCCAAGTTTGATTTTAATGCTCTGAGTCAAAAGTGACATAAAACAACATCCAGTTAAGGTTGAAATTTGGCGATCTTCTGTTTTTGGCACCTTCATCAGGTTGGGAAAAATACCTTCATCGAGGTATTATACTTTGATTGGGGTATAGGGCTATGTCAACTTCACTTTTTATATATTTATGAAAAATGGGGACATCCACACATACCCCCGTCTGCATGGATCTTCCAACAGCATCTATTGCTTCATTGTTCCATGATTTTCACAGCAACTTAATTGTTTAGTTTTATGCGACTAATCTTTCAAATTAGCCACTTTAATATTTCAAAAATGAAACATGACTTCAAATGAGATATTCGGTGAAATGAGTCCATGACATTATCCCCCAGTGACAGTTTCCCCTGCGACATTTTCCCCACCAACATTTCCCCCCACGACATTTTCCCCAGGCGGCATTTTCCCCAGGCGACATTTTCTCCACCCTAAGGCTGGTTAAAAAAAATTTCCTGTTTAGCATCACCGCCCGCCCCCGAAATTTCGTCCGTCCGTTTTTTTTTTTTGCCTAAAAGTCCGTTTTCGACTCAAATGTCCGTTTCCGAGGCCCAAGTCCGCATTTTGTAGATAACCGAGCATGCTGAGTTGTGAAGCGTGGGCGCTTCAAAGTTGCGAAAATGCCATTCGTTATCTGCCAAGTTCGACGATCACTTGTGGACAACCAACGTTTTGAAAATCTACAATTATGAAGGCAAACAGCAGAGCAGGATGATGGATGCCACCTACTTTATTCAGAGCAGAAATTCAACTATTCAGGCAAGGTTTATTGATGATTTTATTCACACAAGCCACTAAAAAAAAAAAAAAAAAAATCCGCCCTCCCTACCCAGATTTATATAAAAAAATGATGCTAAACAGGAAATTTATTTTAACCAGCCTAATATTAAGCGCTGTTTAGCACAAGTACAATACAAAGTATTGATTATCCACTTTATAGGCACAGAATATATATAGCCTTGCCGGAAATTGACATCGTCGATCGGTAGGTCTACCATGCATGTTTGCATACATCTGCCGATGTTCAACTAAAAAGTAATCTCCCTTGAATTCCTAGAACTCTCCTACGTGCAAACTTAAATAAAAATCAAGGTGAGGGAATGACCGCGACTACGATTGTCGGCAGAACGTAATTATTACAGCACGTAATATTATGGTGGGGAAAATGTCGCCTGGGGAAAATGTGGGTGGGGAAAATGTCGCGGGGGAAACTGTCGCTGGGGGATAATGTCGGTACCCCCGGTGAAATATATTCTGTAAATGAAAATGACATGTGATGGCATAATACCCCGATCAAGGTATAATACCTCGATCAAGGTGTTTCCCCAACTCAGCTTTTCGTTTTTGAAAACAGCTGGAATGCTCTAAGCCATTCGCCTAACATGATTCTAGGAGTATAAACCACACTCCTGAAGGCTTTTAGTACGGTATGTAAAGAAGTTATTGTGAAGGAGTGCTGTTTCCACTCGCCTAGATCAATTTTAAGAGTGTGATTAGGAGTGTGGTGTGATCACACTTCTCAAAAACGAGTGACTGCCAACCTCTCCATATATATTTTAGCATGGATTTTGCAGGCAGTGTACATGTTACTTTAACTTCTCCTTTTGATTGATACTGTGGACAGGTGGGTATGTCTCTTGCTAGCACACTGGGTTAGATATACCTAAACCAGAGACCATTACATTGATGGCATCTGTCTGAATATTCGAAAGATATCTTTGAATCTGGAGATATGCTGTAAAGGCAACATTGATCATGTTTACATCCACCTGAGTTCATCTTGATAGCCGAGGCCTGAGTGATGAATTTACCAGCTACGAGAACCAAAAGTAGATTTATTTACATGTAAGCTTCCAATATTTGACCTATTGATATCTCAGTGACTGTAAATGTGATTGTTTTCCTTGAAGTGAACAGCCAAGATGAGGACTTACCAAGATGAACTCAAGTATTTGGAGAAAATCACTCCAAACTCCTGGAGAATCAAAAAGGATTTTGTTCCTAATATGAAGGTATTAATATGATCTATACTTCTGAATATTAGTCCTACAATTCCAGTCATCTGTCTTCTGAACATATTTAACTGAGATCCTGGAACTGAAACTTCTGAATACCAACACCTGGGTAAACCGACCAACCTCTAAATACTGACATCATCCACATGTCTCGCTGCTTAAATTTAAAGTATGTGAACCTTGATAAACCAGAATCCTGTCAAAACTGACACCATAATCTGGTTCCAAGTATGGTCAGTATATTCATATTTCACTGAATTCTCTTTTCATAGTAAATAAGCTTTCTATGATATATTCATGATATATGTATCAATTAACTTATGTTTGACTAGGCTTATTTATTCACATATGCATGATAAGTGAGTAAGAAATTCTCTTTTTGGTAAATCAGGCATTTTGTCCAGTATCAAATTATTATTCAATAAAAATTGTCTACTGCCGTTTAGTCGATTAATTCAGAATTTTGACCCTCAGTCCTCTCCATGCCAAAATTTTCGTCAAAATTTTGCCCATGGTTTATTATCAAATATGTTCCGACTGCATTTATAGAAACTGACGATATAAAAAATATACAATGATTCATATGTAGGCCTGCTACCTACAATTTTGTACAAAATATGATGAAAAGTAATACATGTTGTATTCTGTTTTCATCTTCTAATCCCCCATGTACAGGTTGAAGGTGTGTTCTATGTCAATGATAACCTGGAGAAACTGATGTTTGATGAGCTCAAGAACAGCTGTTACAACAAAGGATTTGGTGGATTCCTTCCCGGAATGAAGCAGATCGCGAATGTTGCCGCCCTCCCTGGAATTGTCTCAGTATGTTTCAGGTTACGAACACCAAAAATAAACTTAAACTCTGACTTACTCCCCCCCAAACCATTGATCAGAAATAATACTAATACTTCTTTGTTACTATGCCTTGAAATGAAGTATGGCATTTATGTTGAATACAAATATTGAGAAAGATCATTAATTGTGCACATACACCAGACATGTGTTACAACTCTTTATGGATTAAGGATGAATACTTTGAAATTCTGTAATATAGATCATTCATGTATATTCAAACAGAAGATAGAAAATGTCAGGTATAGGAAATATTTGGTGAATTCAGAATCCTGCACTATAATCAGAGAATTTCCCGAAAGTAGATGCTGTCATTTATTACTGAGAAATGGCTCTGCAGTCAAATGTAAATATCTTGGACTTTGTATGCTCTTTATTGGATCCACTCTTCAAGTCTGGGTGAATTTGTCTGGTTAGGTTTTGAAATGCAAATCATGTGGCCTGGGGGAGACATGCATCAATGCACTCCTGCTGCTATTGAGGCAGATATCTTGTCTAAGGATCAACTTCAATTTTAGTGTGGAATTCAAAATGAGCAATATTAGAGCAGATTTCTCTGAACTTTGGAGATTTGTCAGCTCTAATCTAATTTCGGGGTTTTCTGTGTTTCTCTAGTTTGGGTTCGATAACATAGAGGGCAAGAGCCTTGATTTTTAGAACAATGCGGTGTTACAGAGTCAAGTTTACTCAAGACTGACCTTGACCTATTTTCAAAGGTCACAAATTTCAAAATAGAAGTAACAGTCATATTTTCTTGTGATCACATTATCTAAGGGACAACTTGACCCAGATATGATATATCCTTCTGAAAAATATTTTGGCAGCTCTTGAGATTTTATCACAGTTATTGCTGCCTCATATCCTCCTTTATGCAGAGTTCACTACGGAGCCATGTCTAGAGAATTTCAGTAGTGATGATATCATGTCCTATCAGACAGGCTGCTCGGCTACTCCACCTGTTTACATGTTGTTTTCCCATTTCAGAAATCTGTGGGCTTACCAGACGTCCACTCTGGATATGGGTTTGCTATCGGTATGGATTTATATCTAAACTTGAAAATCAATCATTACATGTATGGTGAACCCTCCAATAATTCAATCACAGGAAGTGAAATTTTCTACCATAAAATCTGAAGGTGATCAAATTTATTAGAACAGGAAGTTTACAAAATGATTCAAAATCCTGCAGATAATCCAATATTTCTTTGTTATTGCGATGTTTTTTGAGTGTCATGTAATTTATTTGAATGGTTGATTGAATTTTGCCCCGAAAATTGAGATTGATTGAAATTTGATAGGGTGATTGAATTATTAGAGAGATTACCATATATTGGGTCCACTGACGAAGTAGATGCCTTATTATTTGCAGGAATCCTTTGCAGTTTTGAAATAAAAGCAATTTCTGCAGATGTATCATTCGTGGATAAACATGTGCCAAGTAAACCAGAAAATATTATTTCTATGGCTGAATCACAAAACTCGAGCTGGTCCAAGCAAATTTGAGCTAGGTCCGACAATCATGAAAAGAATAACAAAATTAAACATGACAAAATTCAATTATAATCCTTTTCTATGAAAATAGCAAAATTTGATTCCATCAGAATAATGTATGGATATTGTTATTTTTTACGTTAATAAATCTACGATACTGTCTGATCGAATGATTTGATACATTTAGTACAAACTGAATATATATATATTTTCAATGCAATTATTAAAACTTACACAAACTAACCAACATACGAACAATGAATGATTAAAAAAACAGGGTTTGAAGCCTGTGGGTGATCAATTATTTCTCGCTTTTCCGCAGGCAATATGGCAGCTTTTGACATGAGTGATCCCAAAGCAGTAGTGTCCCCTGGCGGTGTGGGATTTGACATCAACTGTGGTGTAAGATTATTGCGTACCAATCTCCATGAGAAGGATGTGGCCCCAATACGGGAGCAGCTGTCCCAGTGTCTGTTTGATCACATCCCCGTGGGTGTGGGCTCCAAGGGGGTCATACCCATGGCAGCTAAGTAAGTAGCTTTGTCTCAAAACTTAAACAAATCATCCCAGGTAAGAAATAGTAGTAATATTTCTTCAATCATGTCACTCAGTCCTCTGTTCGATAAGAAAACCTTATCAAATACAGTCTACTGCCACAACCTGAGGATGAGGATAGTTTTCCTCAAAAGCTTCTAAAAATATAGCTATATTTAATCTTTTTAGACTATCTATGTTTCAATATGTTCTTTTCCCTGTTTTCATTTTACCCATTCTATTGTGTGTTGCAGAGACTTGGAAGAGGCTCTGGAGATGGGAATGGACTGGTCCCTAAGAGAAGGTGAGTTAATAAGTATTTCAGGATTAGGGCTTTTCCATTTTTATGATGGTGGGGGTGAGGGGGAGAAGACTGGATTTCTCTGGTATAATAGCTACCATTTGACAAGCTGCAAGCTACTCGGGCAAGAACTTGCCAGGCCCAGATAGCGAAGTGGCATCTACAAAAGAAAATCCTCTAAAATCATGTAATTGTTTATCTGTATTGGTCAGGTTTTTAATAAATTTGGATTTTAGTGTCAAGAATTATTGGACGTGTTGTCGATCTTAGGACAGATCTACCAGTCGGTACGAGAAACATCTCATCATCTGCTATAAAAGTAGTTTGAAATGCAAAGTTTATAAAGCTGTAAACTTTTCCATTTCATATCACGTGATGCTATATTGGCCGATGGGAGAAGAGATTTGGTCAACGATTTCAGAGTGTAGAATTGTTATGTAGCAGAGTATAGAGGCTAGTGAAACTCCGCCGGGCATCAGGCCCATAAACACTACGAAATGCATAATAGATATCCGTATCATTGTTCAATTCTGCCATTGTTTAATAGGACTTTAGACATTTGTCCGATCTCTTGGCAGGTTACGCATGGGCAGAGGATAAGGAACACTGTGAGGAGTATGGTAGAATGTTACAGGCCGACCCATCCAAAGTCAGCAGTAGAGCCAAGAAGAGGGGTCTTCCGCAGGTACTGTATTCAATGTTCCTGGTTTCTGTGTTTAGGCCATCCTTAAAAATCTGTTTGTTGGCTGTAACCCGACCCTACCTCAGGAAGTTGGGTCAGTAGGTAGGTAATTTTTTTTTTAAGGTCAGGTCAGGAGTTGAGAGAATTACCTCAAATTAATCACATAACATCATTACCGCCTGCCCCCTTCGCAAATGTATAGTGTGATTTTATTGAACACCTCCAACCATCCAGGCATTATGTAGTCCCTTTATTCAGAATAAAAATACTTTGTAATTTAATTTACTGACAACAGTGAGGCAAATACTAAGTTTCTAACCTGCAATGGGAGATTTTCGTGGAATTCAGTCCGAATGGAATTCTGACAAGCATATTCGATGCCGGAATGTCAAAATTAAGCTGGCGAGTCTAATTTGTCAAGACCGCTGGAGCCACCGGCACTATCCACAGCTTTCTCGACATAGAGGGTTACAAAGTTTCGGTTAAAACAAAGCAGTAGAGATTTTCTGCATTTAGACGCACTGAAGTCTTCTCGGATAAAAGTAGAAATCCAAACATCGCTGCTGTTGTAACATTCAGTCTTAGAATCTGTCGGTGTACGGACCCACAAGGTGTTGACAGTCCTAAACATGTTCCACGTCGATTTGCGACAGAGCTCTTTATGACAGATTTTAATAACCAACCATTTTGAAATATTTTCCCTATCCCGTGTTGCTGTTGCCTTTCGCTGTGTTATTGTTCTCTCGTCTCTCCATCAAACACAAAACAGAAGGGGGATATTCACGCCATACACATATGGTCGACGAAAACTGCATTCTCCTACGGACTGGGCCATGGAGTATATGCCTTCAAAACGTGTGATATAAGCTCACATCGCCGACTACTGGAGAGTGAAATACTTCGTGGAGCTGCTTGCTTTTGCTGGGCGAACGTTTTACATACGTTTATCCGAGAGAAGAGATACATGTAGGGGAGATAACTCTGATACTCCAAAATAAAATAAAAAGATGACCGGTCGGAAAATCGGCGAAAAAAGTTTCCAGTCGGCAAATTTTTGGACACTCGGTCGGGTTACGCTCAACAAACTTATTACTAAGGATGGCCGTAAAAATTTCAGTGAAACCTTTACTGTTGAATTAATGTTGACACATTTTGGAATTCTTTCGGTATTCTCTTCTGTGAATTTAATAGGATGTAATGCTTCCAATAGTTAACAGATATCTTCCTAGCAGATATGCTACCATTCAATATTACAGCCAAATTTAACAATAATTACAGGTATGCTACCCTAATCAACTTTTTTTTAGAAACAGCAATGCATCATGGGATATTTTTCAATTTTAAAACATTTGATTGGTCCATTCAAATTTTCAAAGCGAAATCCAGGATTTTCATTGGCCTGTGCAGAAAATTGGAAGAAAAACTAGCCAGTCATATTGTCTCTCTAAAAGTTCATCGAGTTGTTTCTACAGAAAATCCCAGATTCAGACAAATTTTTGTTTAGCAGTAGATATGATGATCCAGCCCTCAAAATTAGGGAAATCCACCCGCAAAAATCACCTGGTGTTAAACTAACTCCCATTTAACATTATGTTGATTAAAATGCTAAAGTGGGCTTCGATAGTGATTCTTGAATGTCATTTGTCTATTTGTAGCTGGGAACACTCGGAGCTGGGAATCACTATGCAGAGATCCAAGTGGTGGATGAGATATTCAACGAACATGCGGCCAGGAAGATGGGCATAGAGAGACAAGGCCAGGTCTGTGTCATGATCCACAGTGGTAGTAGAGGACTAGGTCATCAGGTGGCAACAGGTAAGAACATTGGAAATTATAGGGAGAAAATGTCTGGTGATCAACAGTGGTAGTCTAGGGCTGGCTCATCAGGTCTCAAGAACACCTGGCATAGAGTGAGAAGGCTGGGTGTGTTTCATGATCCTCAGTGATAGTAGACGACTGAGTCACCAGGTGGTAACGGGTAAGAACACCTGTTATAGAGAGGTCGGTAAGAGAAAGATATGAGGCCAGCTGTGTGAATCATGGTCCATAGCGATACAGAGGACTGGGTCTGAAATTCACCAGTAAAATGTTGAGAAAAAAAAATTGAAGTTTTTTACTTGTGTCATATTCATAACTGATTTAAATTGTATTTAAATTTATCTGCAATGTCAGCATTATTGTCCATGTCAGTGAATCATGCAAAAAGAGGATATTGATGAACCTAATTATTTGCTGTCATCCAGATGCCTTAGTGGTGATGGAGAAGGCCATGAAGAGAGATCAGATTGAAGTGAACGATCGTCAGTTGGCATGCGCCCGTATACACAGTAAAGAAGGACAGGACTACCTGAAGGGTTTAGCAGCTGCGGCCAACTACGCCTGGGTTAACCGATCCAGTATGACATTCTTAACACGACAGGTCAGATACTTACATTTGTACAGTGAAACCTGTGTATACCAACCATTTTAGGGACCAGATTATAATGTCGGTTTTGACAGGGTTTTATCCAGATTCAAAATACTTCAAATTTAAATGTTGGGATTATGGATTATGTCAGTATCTGGAGGTTGATCAGTTTACTGAGGTGTCGGTATTTGCAGGTTTCGCTGTATAATCATTTTGGATGGAGTAATTACGATAAACTTTCTGATAATTCACTCACAGGAAGTGAAATTTTCCGCTATAAAATCTGGGCGTGAGCAAATTTATTAGAAGAGGAAGCTGACATAATGGTCCATGCAGATAATCTGTTATTCTTTCATTATGTTAACAAAGAGAGGGTGATCAAACTTAATAGACTGACCAATTGGAATTTGTCCAAAATATTAGAGGACGATTCAAATTTTTAGGGTGATTGAAATATTAGAGAATTGATCTTACTATGATAATAGATAGTATCCTCAGAACATGTCTTTGAACGAGAGACGATGTGATAGTGAGTTCTTTCTGTAAGTTCTGTCTGCTTGCTTTTGTAACATGTATCACCAGGTACGTATTGGCACCAAACTTTCAAAGGCAAATTTTGACAGACTTTTACTGTTCAGTTTGTGACTGAGTGGAACTATGTGGTTCCAGTACCAATCAGTTGGCAACTGTAATGTGACAAAGTTTGAATTGTAAGCAAAGTAGGAAGATATATTCATGGGAAGTATCTTTCGCGTGAAATCAATTACCACGAAAAGTTAGTTCGGTGCGAATATTGCAGCATTTACCGTAGATGATTTTTATGGCAAAGTACTGTAAAATGCATTCAAAACAATGAAAAGAGCAATGAATTTATCTACAGGATTATTATGTAATGAACACTGTAGACACTGGATAACATATTAGTTGCAAGGTATGTATATCTGTGTTGTATTCTCTGCCAAATTTTTCTAATTTTGATCCTCAAATTAAACAGCTTATGCAAATTCGATTACCAGGCATTTTCAAAAATATTTGAGTCCTCGCCAGATGATTTGGACATGCAAGTTATATATGATGTGTCGCACAACATCGCCAAGGTGGAGGAACACTGGGTGGATGGCAAACAGAAGACATTGTTGGTACACAGGAAAGGTTCAACACGAGCTTTCCCTCCCCACCATCCTCTTATATCTGTGGATTATCAGGTTAGTGGACAGCAAAATACATGAAAAAAACACTGTGGATCGCGTCAATCTGCTAAGGGTAATTAATTAATGAAATGGGAATTTCCTAATGGCTCAAGATGTGATGATGTCATGTTGTCAAAATATATTCTGTGATTTTCTGGTAAAGATTTTTTGACTTTCATTTAATAAAAATTTATTGTAGCAAAGTTAATTTAGTTCAATTTTTGGGGGTTAAAAAATTTTCTGTATAAAGTAATTGCTGTGAAACATCAAACCAGCATGTATCTGTGGACTCATGCTCAATTTACCCACATGTCCTTGAAATGAAGCTCAATGGAGTCCTAAAAATGATGTAAAGAGAGAAGTTTTCAGGTCTGGAATTTTGTAAAGATCATTTCACTTATTCGTTGATTTGTTTATTTTCAGCTGACAGGACAGCCAGTGTTGATAGGTGGTAGTATGGGGACGTGTAGTTACGTCCTCACTGGGACGGAACAAGGCATGCAGGAGACATTTGGAACAACGTGTCACGGAGCGGTAAAGGCTTTGGCTGGTTTTCTTTCAACACTTTTTCTGACTGTTATTTGAGCAATCTTAGGGCTGTTCCATTTAAAAAGGTATGGGAGGGACGGAAGGCAGCTTCGAATTATACCCCACCACCTATACAAATTTTATTGGCCTTCCCAGTGTTGTAAGATGGATTGAAGGGAATTTCCCCCGATGACCCATAAAATATTTTGAGTGCCTTCCTCCCCTCCCATACCTTTTTAAATGGAACAGCCCTTATTTCTTCACCAGGGGATCGTGAGTACTAGAGTTGTCTTCCCTATTTTTGCAGAAAATCAAATACATACAGTTTAACTGTTGCTGTCTGCCATGTCTATGTTAAAGCTACTCTTTTAATACTGTACCCCTCTTTATCTGGCTCGTCATCATGTTTGTGATTACTGTTTTGCTCAACACGTGGAACAAAACTTTATGACATTGAAGTACAGTAACTGTTAATCATAGCGAGTTCTTTGATGTCTGTTTCAATAACACTCAGAAATCCTCATGCATGAAGCCATAATGGCATCAGCCCCGCTCAATATAAATTTTACTGGCCCAATATATTTCTGTATTGGGTCACTGACAAACCGTGTAATAAATAGCTGTTTTAAAAAAAAATAGTAAATTTAAAACTACAGTTGCTGAAGCTCACCTTTACTGAAATAAACATGTTGTAAACTTCACAATGAAGCCCTACGAGTAATCAATGCTAGCGCTTTGCGACAGGATCTACAGTGTACCGCAAAGGGAGATAACCTAGTTACTCACAATGAATTACAATTAGCTGCAGTGGATGGAAAAATATTGAGTGACCATGTGACCGTGATCGCTCGTATTCATTGGACGATTTTGTTTGAAGTGGGATAAGTGAGCCTACAGATCTTGTTCATAATTATTCAGTTTTATCAGCCGTGATCTTCATTCTTCCCATAACTTAAGAGACCCAAGTTAAAGGTGAAATGCAAAGGTTTTCATATTTCCCTATTTATATTCTTCGCGGGCTAGTTAATGATGGAAATATCAGCCCAAATACTCTGTTTGGTTTTATTTGAAGTATTTTGTCTCCTGGTAGCTTTTGAAAAGTGCTTCAAAGTTGGCATCTCAAGCCCGGCCGATTTCAGAAATAAAATCCGCATCGCTTATCTGCCCTTGTTTGACGTTCGTTTGTGACGTCACATCAGACCATCTGGCCGGGCGTCAATACTTGTAACGTTCAGTCTCCGGGCGGCTGGTCTGACGTGACGTCACAATCAAGAAAAGATAAGCGATGACGTTTTGCAAATCTGAATTCAGCTGTGCTAGTGGTACCAACTTCTAAAAAGATTCTAGCAGACAAGATAATTCAAATTAAACCAAGTGAAGTAGATAGACTGGTATTTCTATCATTATTCAACCTATATAAAATGTGAAAAGGAGAATCTAAAAACCTTTGCATTTCACCTTTAAAATACCAGTGATTGGTTGGTGAGCAGAAGTAGAATAAGGCACTGTCTAGGTTGCGGCTGTGATATGTAGTTCTGTGAGTTTTGCAGAGTGATAAATGTGGTTGGTCTTGTCCATTTACAGGGGCGAGCTATGTCACGTGCGAAGTCCAGACGTAATCTGGACTATAACAAAGTTCTTGAAGACCTGGAACAGAAGGGAATCAGTATCAGAGTTGCCTCCCCTAAGATGGTCATGGAAGAGGTAAACAGTCCTTGTTTCAAAAGATGATTTCAACAAAGGATTTTTTTCATGTTATACTTTTTTAACCCTCGGCCAAATTTTGCCTCAGGGTATTGTCATGATCATGTATGTCTGTCATCTCCATTTTCTCATTACCATCATATCTCGAGAATAAAATATGCATATGTAGGAGCACCAAAACTCTATTGAAAATCGGTGACATGCATCCATGTTTTTTTCAGGTCTCCCAAGTTTTCACGAATTGATTGTTACCTCTATAACTAAAGAAGGAATATACCAAGGAGCACCAAACTTACTTAGCAAATTTATACAGAAGCCTGTCAGTGGAATTGACCTATATTTTCTGAGTCACTGGGTCAAATTGTCCATTTGTCACTGGCTGCTTATAGTCACCATATTTCAAGTATAAGAAGGCCTAAGTTTACCTAACTTACACAAGACACAGATCTGGTCATGAACTACAGCCAAAATTATCCCCCATACTGTTAATGTTCATGGGTAGGGATAATGTAAATTGAATGCTGGTGACTGCAATTATTTTTGTGTAATTTGCATGTATGTAACGTTGTTATCATTCAATTCGATGCAGGAAATTTTGATATATCAGAGCAAACTATGGAACAATTAAGATTCTCTCCTTTGCCTAAATTAGCTACGTACTGTCTGTGCATGTTCATGATATGTTAGTGTTGTAAAGGCAAACGGTTCAACGAAGTTGTGACAATGATCCATCATAGTCTGATATATTTTGTTAATTGCAGGCACCTGAATCCTACAAAAATGTCACTGATGTTGTGAATACATGTAAGTAACCTTTTCAATTTATTACTTTAAATTGGATTGCTCTTTACCTCCCGACAAAACAAGGGATGTTTTTTTCCTCGGCTCCATCTGAATCACACTTGACTTATACTTTACTTAAAAAATACGAACTGCTTACTAGAATATAGAATAGATTTCCATGCATAATTCTGCCCCCGCTATGTTAAGCATTTGTCGAGGTAACTAAAAATTGAATCTTATTAAATTTCGCGATTTGTCACTCCATCGTTTCACTTAAATAGAACGATCACTCCAATAATTTCACACTGTTAATCCAGTGTCGCACATGCGAGCACTCTGATAATCATAATTTCTATATGCACATCACTTCAATGTGTATAAGACCATGTTAAAATGCCTGGTGTTGGGTGGTGAACTCAGGTAGATGATGGCATGTGTACGATAATCCCTTCAATAATTCAATCACAGGAAGTGAATTTTCCCTCAATAAAATCTTGGAATAGTTAAATTTATTAGAATAGGAAGTTAACATAATGCTTCAAACTCATGCATATAATCCACTATTTTCTTGTTATTTCAATGATTTTAGAGGGTGATCCAAGTTCATCAGAACCACCGATTGAATTTTGTCCCCAAAATTTGGGATTGAACTTTGATAGAGGGATTGAATTATTAGAGTGATCACCGTAGGTTGCTGAAGCATGGCGGAACCTATCTGGTCATGGTGTATTACAATTTTGAATGTCATTTTATGCTTCAGGCCATGCAGCAGGGATAAGCAAGAAGTGTATCAAGTTGAGACCAATAGGAGTCATTAAAGGATGATCGATGGTGGATGCTACAAAATGACTGGACCAAGTTGTCTTCAAAATGACTGATTAGACAATATGTGGAAGGATACAGCTGTTTTACACTCACAGCATTTCTTCTGAGCTGAGAAACATTCATCTGCAGGAACCCAGCAGTGACATTATTAGAATTAAGGTCTTGCATAATGGTTCAGTTGCACATTTATGAGAGGACAAAGAAGAGCTTGTCACTTTGCGCTATCTTTTAACCCAGCAAAATATTTTGAACTGGTGAAAGCGGACATTTTTTCATGTAATATTTGCTAAATTATACACTATTCTAAGCATGACACTTTCTTTGGATTGTGGGAAAATATAATACATAGGTATAAAAATATGTCAATTATCGCCAGTTCAAATCAATTTTCTGGGTTAATAGATAGGGCAAAGTGAAATTATACAAGCCAGTAGCTGATCAGCTGAAGTCCGTGAACAGAGAGGCTCTTCTTTGTTCTGTCAATAATGTGCAACTGAGCCATTATTAACTGATTGTGTCAAACCTTTAATCTTAACATAAGGGTAGACCATTGTTCTTTCTGTGCTCCAGCACACCTCTTAACTTCTGATTTGAGATTTGAGAATATCCCCCCGGGAGTATCAGCCCCCCCCCCCCCCACAAAAATGTGTAAATTCTAGGCATCATCTAATACAATTTTTTTCAACCATTACAATCCCTCCCTGAAACTTGGTGAAATTCCAGACCCCTTTTTCTGCAAACTGGTGACTGGACGTGGTTTGGCGAGGATTTGATCCCTATAATGTGCAGTTAAAGCACAAATATGAAATATTAATTATGAAAAAAAATCTCAGTAAGCATATAAAATACTATCTAGTTGTATGCTCAGATTATTAATAGGGTACTGGGTACTGATTCTTGGAAAATATCTCAAAGTAGTGTATTTGTGCAAAATAGTCGACGACACCGTTTTCTCTCGGTAAACACCTGAAGGCAGCCAAGAACAACAATCCTCTTTGAACCAAATATTCACCGAGTCAATGAGTAACTTTCTTGTTCCAAGGCTGGCATAGTATTTTCTATGATAACTGGAAAATTTCTTTCATACTCATTATTTCACTTTCGTAATTAAACTTCACCTGAAATCTCCACTACACCAAACAACAGGTCCTTTTGAATTATTGTTGGTTATTCCAGAAATAATTTCTGTGAAACTCCAGGATGCATGAGATTTATATATATAACTGTGTGAGAGCATGAGACAGAAGTGAAATAAGTCAGCGAGTCTAATATCAGAGTTGATAGGTCTGCACCAGGCTGATTGCATAATTCTTTATTTCATTCTTCCTGTTTGCAATATCAAGCCGATATACCAGCTGTGTCACATTTGAGGAATGTGATTTTCAGCAATATATCAGAGCCAGCTTTTCTCAGAGCAGCGAAATTCCTCACATTTTATTTTTAAAGCACAATGACTTTTGGCTTGCAATGTTGTAACATTGGGACTTGCCACTATACATCATAATTTAACATGCAAAATTGTCAGGGTCAAAATTTGTTTCGGTGAATTTGACCCACGTTTTGGTTGAATTATCATGAAATTTCAGGATAAAAATGCACCAATCTTGTTCAGTTGATGTGCAAAATTTCATTGCTCATAGAAAAATTGTCTGATATATTGCCAAAAAAACCTGTTCTCTTGAAATGTTAGAAAGACAGTAACTCCTTATGTGTACCATCGTGCTGTAGAGATATGCTCACATATGCAAGGATACATGACAAACTGCAAGCAAAGGCTGTGGTGCCTTTTAGTGAAGAACTGGCCTCGCATGGTGTACGTGTTCGAAGTGCCAAAAATGAAAGTCCGATTGGCATGAAGTACAACATCTTGCTGTTTTCTCGAATGAATACAAGGCGTTCAGTCTTGTAATTCTGAAATAAGGCCATAAAAAATATTTTGAATCTGGTCAGCACTTTTTCTTCTCAAAATGTTCAGCATAGTTATCTCCCTTGACCATGGAAAGTGGTTTCCAACCATGAATTTGTCTGCCATTTGATGTTAAATTTTTTAAGAAGGCAGTTAGCTGCTGATATTGTGTTGAAAAAAAGATGTATTACTATTCATTAGTAGTTCATTCCATTACATCATATATACACCCCTCGGAATTAAAAGCTAGCAGAAAAAAGCATTAGTAGTCACCAAAACGATGCCTTCGTTGAATTGTCTGGTTGGTAAGAGAATAGATCCTCCTCTGGCAGAGAGATTACAGTTAATTCCAAGGTGATGACAGAATACCGATACTAATCATTGGTTGGGATGTTATTAATTTTGAAAGCTAGGTATTGGTTTTGACTTCTCCGACAATATTTGACCAAAGTGATATTGTCATCGGAGCGTTTTTGTCAGCATTGTCCATTTGTCTGTTCATATTGGATGTTATCACGATGTCTCTTTAATTCATACAACATTTGAAGTTGGCAATGGGTCAGAGGCCTATTGAAGATGAGTGACCATGACCTATTTTTCGAGGTCAAATTCCACATTAAAAATGGATTTGATGCTATTAGCAGGATATCTCCGTAACAATTATAGCTAGCCCTCCTAAATTGATACCACAGATACATGTGCACTCTGGGCATACGTAACTCCAGTTATGATGACTAACCTGTATTAATTGCCATACTTTAACACAATATCAATAAATTGACTTTCCCAATTTAAACCACAAAATGCATCTGAATCGCAACAGTAGAAGGGTTTTCGGCCCACTGGGTTATTTTGTTCCCTTACAATACTATGTTCATGCATTAACAAGTGTAGAAAGATAAATCATTCACCAGTCGTCATACTGGATACCGTCGGCTTGATATACAAACTTGCATACAGGATACATTTCATGACTGCGCACAAGATTTACTGAGGTTGGTCGAATATGTGGCTCCTAATATAACTGAAGCACCTCACATTGAGCTTTGGTTGTCATATCCAGAAAACTACTGGTGTATTCACCGTCTTCTTGCTGACTGGAGATCAGATTTGTTACGCCAGTGATTTTTGACCGTTGCTGAATTTAGGACCTATTAAAGCATAAAAGTGCTGCATATGCGATGGATATGTAAATGTACTAGATTTCATCTCCTGTACGAATGTAATCGACTTTGTCTTTACAAATAAACTTATTTATTGTTATTTAAAAGTCTGATTTGTTACTATATTGGTTACATAAACAAAAGAACACTTTGCATGAATATACGAATCCATGCCTTATTTGCAGGTGCACTCATTTGTTTTCTCAAAAGAGGTCGCATATTATCCAGTCATTCTGCAAAAACTGGATTGCATGACCTTCATAAATTTATAACTGGCAGGCAAAATATGTTAAACAATTTATTTTTGTCAACTCTTAGTAATTTACAGGAGGTATTTTCGATCATAGAAAAAATTTGATTAATTGACCAAGACAATACTTTGAAGCAATGCTGAATATATCATCCATGTCTTAGAAATAATGGACTCATTCACAGGAGTTGACAACTTTTCACAGAATAATTTGTTCATACAAGTTTGAAAGATTTCTTCATTAACATTATTTGGAAGAAACAATTGCACCTGCAAAGGGACAGATTCCAAAACTCCGGCCATCCACAATAATATTTTTGTTTCCAGTAACCCTACCTACCCATATATTTTGCAGTTGAAAAAAAATTTGGATGACATTTTTTTCTATCTTTTTCAGTCATACTCTGTGAAATCCTATACAAAATGTCAAAAATTGATTAAAAACAATAATAAAAAACCCCCCCTGCCGACCTACCTACCCAATTTTTCTAAAGTTGGTTACTGGAAACAAGTATTATTGTGGATGGCCTCATGCAAGGGGTCCTTTCCTGTCAAAACAATGGCCAACTTTTAATTGTGGGAGGCAGAGTTTGTATCCGCTTTCCATCTCCACCTACCATGTCAGCCCAACAGAACAATCCCGAGATGGAACTCTCTAACCGCTTTACCCATGTGACATGCTGTGGTTAGGCAACGAACCATTTCTTAACATTGACAATGCTGTATTATGGAGTTTTACAGGTGATGACTCTGGGACAATAAAATCTTTGAAATTATTTCGATTTTCAGTATTTTGAAAGTCACAAATATACTTATTTTATGATTTTTGCAGTGTAGCCAATGTTAAAGCATTCCCCGGTGCCTAACCTTGATCTGAAGTCAAATGGGCAATGATGTCGTTTCGCACCTTTCATGGCTAAAGAGTTCTATCTTGGGACTGTCCTAATGATTATTATTTAGGCTTCCAAAAGGCTAGTCCACCAGATCATGGAAAGTGGCATCACATGTTATGTATGTTGCCCTGTTCCACTAAAGGGAGGCAAATGTGTGGGAACAATTTCATCTACGAAATATTAGCCCAAATATGAATGTTTGATGATCTGTTCTCCCTTAATGTTATGCTGGTTGGTCTGCCACCGTGATCTACTCTTAAGTAGAAGGCTGATTCTGAGAAAAGTATCTCGGATCTTGACAATATAATACACCAGATTTGACATAATTGTGTCAGTCACTGGAGATTGACATGGTCTTGTATGAATAAGTTGAGGAAGCTTCAATCATTTAAACTGGTGCTAATGATCACTCAAATTTATTCAACAGAGGGAGCTAGTCTTTCCCCTCCAAGGGTTTACATCATGAAACTCAATTGAGTTGGTCTCTCATCTTTGGTGGCTTACAGACTAAAGGTTACAAATCATTCCAATTAATACTGCACTTGGGTACGGATGCTGTGCTATCAGGAATTATGCAAATAAAGCAGACATGCACACTTTGTACACCAACTTTCATCTGACATGGGCATGTACATTGTACTTTTGAAAAGCCAATTGAGTGACTGATGCGACATTTGTCACTTGGACGATTTTCATCCCCCCGGCAATATGCCCGGGGGATATAGTGATAGCCACGGAAGTCCGTCGGTCTGATTGTCCGTCCATATTTCTTGTCAATGCAACTCCTCCTAAACTTTTGATACAGTTCATACGATACTTGGTGGATATTATTGGCACTGTCTGAAGATGCACATGTGCTCTTCCTTTTGACGGAGGATTTTTCCGTACGAAGTTATTGCCCTTTACATTTTAAAGTACTGTAGATCCGTCCATCCATATTTCTTGTCAACGAAATTCCTTCCTACACTTTTTATACTGTTCACACGATACTTGGATGTTATCGGCACACTTTGTAGATGCGCATGTGCTCTTCCCGTTAGAGGGTATTTCCTTACTGAGTCTTTACAATTCAAAATGCTGTACCGGTACTTTAAATTAAATGATATCTTGTCCATCCATATTTCTTGTCAACGCAACTCCTGCACTTTTGATACAGTTCACACGATGCTTGGCAGATATTATCGGCAGTCTGAAGATGGGCCTGTGCTCTTCCCAGTGACGGAGGATTTTTTCCTTACTGAGTTATTGCTCTTTATAGTTCAAAATACTGTAGATTAAATGATATCTTGTCGACGCAACTCCTACACTTTTGATACGGTTCACACGATAATTGGTGGATATTAACGGCACAGTCTGAAGATGCACATGTGCTCTTCCCGTTCCTACACACAGAATTGCAGCTGTTTTCCTCCTTTCCAATTCCCCCCCCCCCCCCCCACCCCCCGACACTGGGGTCGGGGGGATACACCATCTTCTGATGGCTCTTGTTAACACCAGGTGTTATTTGTCCGTTAATTATGCAGTTGGCCAGAATTGTTTGTTGAAATTCATGATTTTCTGCACATCTACCGTGATCAAAAACTCCAAGTTGGCAGTCTTTTATAGGCAATAATAGGAGGTACACAAAATCGAACAAATTGAGCTCCAATGTTAAAGTGTAGCTGTCATACAGTACATTTCATTTTGTGGAATGACATCAACCAACTTCTCAAGCTCCTTGTTGATCAAATGAACTGAAATCCAAGATGGCGGCAGCAGATAACTAATAAAATTCAATACCAGCATACCTGGTACCTCTAATATGAAATTGTGGAATAAAGTATAATACATCGAGGACTGTCGCATCATGAAAACAATTCATTCCAAAGGGTTCACATGCATTTTCTCTTTCCCATGATTTAAACCACAAACATGATCAGAACATCTATAATGGATTTTACACAAACAAAACTGAACACAATTCATCCCTAACAAAGATGTTTTATTTGTAATGTTTTTTTTTATGTTGGTACAGTAAAATCGATCTTGAATAGCTTAGGACCTGGGTCTTTCCTTCTTTCCCTTGAAGAGTGCCAGCAGGGAGACATTGGCCACTTTGACGATCTTAAATCGGACACCGGGGATATCACCCACGGCATGACCTTTACGTCCGAATCCTGCTACCAACACTTCGTCGTTTTCCTGAAAGAACAAGGATACATGGCAGATCTTTTATATTTATTGAGACTGGTGCACAGGGCTCCTGGCTGTTCCGAAAAAAAAGTACATGGTAGAAAATTTATGGAGATAGACACAGGCCTGGGTATTTCAAATTTTATCGGAACCCCTCTTTCAATTCCATGTCCAGTGGTCCATGGAAACCCACAAACTATTCAGCAACCGCTTCAATACAGTTGATTTCCCCGAATGACTGGGGTTATTTTGTCTTCACAGTACTACCATGCTTTCAGTCATTAGACCTTCAGACCTGTGCTGTGATATTTTCTCAGGTAACCTTAACTGGTGCTTCGGGTTCAAATACATGTTCAAAAGATATTATGCTGACCAATATATAGGGAAATAACATACGGTTGGGCGTCAAGAGGGGGTCGTTGGGGAGGAGTCGTACAGGTAGATGGAAGAGAGGTTAGGTCTCCACCTCCATGTTAAAGCTCATTTCAGATATTGAAATATGAAACTTCAGGAAATATGTAGGGTTGGGGAGCAATGTACATGTAGTCCAGCATCAAAGAGGTGTTACGGAGAAAGTACATGCAGTAGAGTGTCAAAGCGGGGTTAGGGAGAAATGTTCATATAGTCCAGCATTAAAGTGATGTTACAGAGGAATGTACATGTAGTCGAGTGTCAAACCAGGGTTAGGAAGTTCCTATGCAACGTTGTGTTCATGTAATTCAATTAATTGTGAAAGTTTAATCCTGCAAATTAATGACCAGACCTACTACTTGAAGAGTAAGAGTTCTGTTCTGATCTGCTTTGAGAGCAGAGCTGATGATCTGATTTTGCAGGATGGAGAGTAAATGAGTTCTGTCAGCAAAATATATTTATGAATAAACTCCTGTAATAAAATACAACCATTTAAAACAATACCTCAATGAAATTCAAGCAACCATCATTGGGCACAAAAGCTGTTATCTTCTTGCCGTTTTTGATCAATTGGACTCGGACACATTTTCGGATAGCCGAGTTGGGCTGTTTAGCTTCAACACCTCTGAAAACGAGAGAAGAAATATGATTTATAGCACTGCGCATATCCAATGTTTAATCAGATTTCAGTACACACAAATTTTCATGACCACATTCATGTACAAGGCAAGAATATTCCTAGACTTCAATCTAGTTTACAATAATGACATGATTTGACAAGTCTGCTAGGGGACAGCTGCATCAATTGGCCAAATGCAAAACTTGCAAGTGACAACTCCCCTAAAGTACATGTAAGAGGTCAGAAATTCATTATAATTAAATCATAATCTACATTGAGCATACCACATCAATAAAGCAACATATAGTTCATAGCAACTGAGTTGGTCACTGAGCGTACCGCCATTGCTACATGTATCCAAGACTTGCTGTGCCAATGTTGTCAGACTTGCGTGTCCAAATTGGGTTGGAAACATAGCAAAATTGGGAGGCCTCGTCACCAACTCATAGGTGAAACTCCTTTAGCCATTATGTTGGTGAAGCTAAAATTTAATTTCTTCAACTCTGCCCAAAAAGTTGTGTTCAGTAGAGAAACAAAACCCAAATGCTCGGAGTTAAAAGTAAAATAGTGTTGACGGACGTTCAAAATTTAAGAAATAATGTTTTCATAGGCCATGCTAAATCGTTAATTTATGCATGGTTAGTGTGGGAAAGTTGATATTTTAGGGCAAGGGTGAAGCCAGCGCCCTAAGATTGATAAACTTTCCCACACTAACAGTAACCGTGCATAAATTCCCGATTTAGCACACCTATGAAAACATTATTTCTATTCTATTGCTCTACTGAAATTGATTATCAACAAAGATTGAAAAAATATGGTAAACGTTCACACCTTTCTTACCTTTGTTGAAATGTGCCGTCCACCTCAATCAATGGTGATGGAACCAACAGTTAAGCTTGAGACAGAAATTTACGTCTTTAATAAATATTAATTTACAGCTTTTTCTCAAACAATGAAAAATGTTGCCAGTATTTATTTAACTAGGAAGGAAATTTATGTTCATGGTGCCATTGGAAACATTGGCGAGATGTGATGACTGGAACAGATGTGAAATTACAAACATTTGATGTCGTTTGTAATTTCTGTGGCCTGTAACGGACATCAATGATAGACTCACCCGCCTCAAGCAGAACCGTGGCAGTTGTTGATCTCAAGCAATGGTTGGTGTAACGGGTAATCTTTAGGTGTATTTATTTATAAGACTTGATTATAATATAAAACGAATTTGATACCTTTAAATATCCATATTCCTATTTCGTTTGCATGCCAGTCCCTGGCTCATTTCGTTTGTTAGCCATATCTCTTAATTACTCATTGTCAGCGGAGAAAAATCTACCTTTGTTCAGCTGATCACACTCGTGTTGTGTCTCATTTAAAACAGCAAGAAGAGATTCATCATCTGCATCTCTTATGAACTTTTCGATTTCCGCTTCTCTAGATAATTCATATCTGAAAACACGTCTTGTTTCTCCTGTTGATCTGTTTCTTATTGTGTACACTCGTATGTCCCAATTGGTTTGTAAATATCTGCGATTATACATTTTCCGTCTTTAAAATAAACTAAAGTTCCTACTTACAGGGTATCCATTCTATTTGTTTATTCGATTGTACAGGCAGACAAGATTTTGTCCTGCAATTTATCACCTGCCCTGTGAAATGGATTCTCTCGAGTGAACACCTGTGCGTGTCAAGATCATGGGTGTAGATTTCATACGACACAAAGTTCTTAACCGTGATAAATCGTGTAATATTTGCACGGTTATCAGTGTGTAATAGGTGTAAGTGTTATAGAATAGGCATTTGCGTATACATTTTAGCATGGATTTTTTTATATATCTAAAATAGGACACCTTCGACCAAAACGAATCTAATGTTTTCAATGTCTGTCATCATATCTGCTGTGACATCAAAATTTCATGTTGTTTCAAAGTGTCGTTTTTTAGATAAATAAAAAAATCCATGATTGAATGTATACGAAAAGCCAAAAACAGATAAAACCCCAATTTTAAATTCCAGTCAATGCTGTTTTACATCACTTTTGACTCTTTTGAGTGTACACAAGGTTCATACATCATTCTAAGGTGTGCACCATGTAATACCTATAAAATTGTTCTGCCAAAACACAGCAATTGTGCAAAATTCAAGAATGAATTTTCACCTGAGTAAATGTTACTACTATTACCAAAGGTCAAAATGTGAGATCTAAATCTGTGAAACAATGGAGATTTATGTTTTCTATCGGATGCAAGCATTGACCCTTCAGTACTATTCCCATGTTGTGATGTGTCTAGCCCCTTTTCCTTGCTTTGATGCTGAGGGAGATCAGCTGATAGACAAGTCTTGCCTCATTACAAGGAGAAAACGAGATTAAAAATTTGCCCGCACATTTAGTCAGATGTAATATTTGCAAATACCACATTGCGAAGGCATGAAGTAAATTTACGACTCGGACTAAATCCAAGATTAAGGTACTGGTATCCCCATATTTAGTGAAAAACACTGCACATCAAGTTATATAGTCGGTGGGAAATGTATAGGTGGAGAAATGTCCTGGGTGGGGAAATGTCCAGGTGGGGAAATATCCGTACACCAGTTTTAGAATGCACAACCATGTCTGAAAAAACAGGTCAATGTAGTTGATCAAACTTTGCAGTGACTAATATACCAGTGAAGATACAAAGCTTATTATCCCAGGCATTGAAATACTGCCTGCCCGGGACAACCTAAAATTGGCACGGGCAAGTAATTTTTGCAACTTCACCGGTCCGCCGCCGGGCAACCTTAATTTTGTTTTGGATTAACTCGAATTACCAATTCACCCACAACTTCAGGTCGATTCACCCACAAAAAAAAGTCAACTCACCCACAACCAGGTCAATTCACCCACACTCTCAATGTTGGTTTATCCAACACATTTAATGGATATGGATATATTACATGTATAATTAATATATTATATAATTCTGTCCCACCAAATAGAAATACCAAGTTCTCACTAAGTTGGATTTAGCTTTATATCAACAATTGTATTAGTAACACTGATTGGTCCATGCCATCAAAGCAACAATCCAAATAACAGTTATATCAAGATAAAAGCATTGGTACAATGATAATTAAGTATTTAGTTTATCAAATATTCTTTATCAATTAACTATTGTCAAGTTAATTTCAAACATTGGACTTCAAAGAACTTTTATATACAATGGTAATTAAGAATGTGCCAAAATTTTGTAGTTTGTAGTCAGCATGTTAGATCCCGACCAGTACTGCAGTGTGACGGCTGTGATTTATGGCAGCGTCGGACATGCTCTTCCGGAATAACCAGAGATTTTTTGTGATGGAAGTAAGACTGCATCCCAGCTTCTGCGGGCCATCGGAAGCCTGTATGAACCAACAGCATGAACTGCTCTTTCTTAATCGTTTTTTACTAATTTTGTTCTAAATGCTGATGTAAATGTGTTCACAGAACTGAGATCCACTTTTAAATCTTTTCGTGATTGCAAATATACGGAATACATTTGACAAATTGAGCGTGAAGTGAACAACGACAGCAAGCGGTTTTGGTCATTTGTCAAACAT
>JAVTVY010054003.1:0-30714 GCA_036873755.1 Hanleya hanleyi
AGGAGATCCGTCGTGTCCAAAAGCTTCTGCTTCTCCACATAGACAGAGATGGTATCCGCGGTCTCCATATTGGAACCCTGGTAGACAATAATTGGTGTCATAACAGGAGTTACCTAAAGTAACATAAAAGATATATAAGCATATGGGATTGATAATATTCTTCAATCATAATCTTTTACCATCAGGACCATGGAGTCTTTTACAATTTTCTGTATAAACAGACAATCAATCAATTTTATTTGATCTTTGGTCTTACGTGTGTTCCTTTGTCATCCTGATACTGATGAGTAATTCTCAGTTACAGTGATTATTTCATTGACTTGAAGGAATTTTGCTAAAACAAGTATATATCTGCGTTATTTAGTTATTTACCATTTCATGATCAATAAGTCCATCATTTAATAAGTCAATCATTGAATATGTATATTTAACAGCTTGATGAAAACAGAAGGGGTGGGGAGGGGGGGGGGGAGTAAAACAGATTATCCGTGCTATATGCTGACAATAACGGTGTTACCGCTGTGTTAACCCCAGGATTTTGACAGCTGGGTAAGCGCCCTGTAGCTTACTGTCGTAGGTTTGTTTAGAGTTGTTTATTACTCTTTCCTGGAGTCTTTACCACACAATTGATCCTTTGAACTGTTAAATGTTACATTATTATTGGTATCTTATCGATTCCAAACGATTACCAACCTCAAAAGGCGCGGACATCCGAATTAACGGTGAAAAGCGCGGTCTGCCTGGGCATAGTGAATACGTCGCCATGCTCCAGTTTAGCCCACGCTATAGTTGTCAGGGACCGCCGCAAAGGCTGCTGGGATACCTCCGTCTTCCAGAATCTGTTGTCGTATGCTGTAATATATGGATTTTGGACTTATCGGGTATCTCATCCTGGTCCTCGAGGTCCACGAACTCTTCAAAATCAGCATCATACAACTGGAAAATAATAAATCACATTTAACTAAGTGGCAAACAATCTATCAGTCAATCTGTCTCACACACCCACGAAACTGAGCCGTCATATACCCACGAAACTAAGTCGTAGGGGTTGAAGAGAACCTACAAAAACCGATCCTCCAGTCCAGCCCAGCTCTTTTTAAACATCATACAATTCTGGTTTCATATTAATAAAATTATATGGGTAAATAGTAAGGATAAATAGTACCTCAAAATATCCCAAACATATCGTTCCACGAGGATCCAAGTGTTCCACTGGGCGTTATTAACTATTCCTATTCCACTGTGTACTAAAATTCACTATATGTATACTGCATTAAACTAAGCAAAGCTATCACTGAACAAATTTATGCCGCCATATTGGATTCGCATTCAGGCAAATGAACTCCCACTTTTTATGTGAGCTGAGCATTTTGGAGCACATTTCCAACAGTGACGTGTTCGAGGTAGTTGCACTCCTATCTAATGAAGATAATACTAACAAATATGTGCGACTATAGTGGGCTAAATCGACACGATTTCGCAAAGTTTGAAACAAACCTTTCCCGAAGAAAATCAAACCGCCCTCCATTTTCTCCCACGTGATCCTTGTGCGCCTGCGCATTGACTAGTATAATTTATAACCTGGTTCCCGAACACAATGGTATAGGGTAACAAGCACCTACATAATCGGGGCACCAGGCTAACCAGTTCTGACTCGTTTCTATCTCATATAGGGGCCTACTATTGATGACATTTAAATATAATTTCTATATTTTTAAGCGTCACTAAGTTGATTGGGTCAAACAATCTGTCTGAGCAGATTATATTAATCAAATTTTGCAAAAGTGTATGTTATCATAGCACCGTTTTTTTCCGCATGTATGTTGATTCGACAAAGTTTCGAGCTTGTTTTGTTCTGTTGGCAGAAGTTTAATGAAATACCGTGAGCAAAAGAAAATATCCAATCGAGTCACAATTTTAGCACAGTTGAAACTATGTTTCGATCACTGGTTCCGACAGTATAAAAATATATTCTCCGGTATAAATTGTCTGTAAGATGTAACATTTTCTTCACCCTCTAAATACATACCTGTTAACATGTATCTCCCTGCTCCGACATGGGTTCACAGGGGCAATTATATTGTATAAATATAAAAAAAATGGCATATTTACCTGGAAGGTTACGTCGTTATTGCCAATTAGATCAGCTAAGGTAGCATTCTGTGAAATGTGATCTTGAAGGTCCGACAGGCTGGGAGTTGCAAAAGGTCAAGCGATTTTCTTTCGGTTCTCCCCGATCAACAGCAGGCAAGTCGCCACCTCGCAAAAAGTCCACTTTGATGGATGGAACGAGCGACGTGAAAATACGGCTGTGCGCAATTTATCGTAATGGAAGTTTGTTTGGAAGTAATATCACGTCGGCTTATATTGGAAATGGTGGACAGCACGGGAACAATGCGATGCATATATTGTTAGGCATTGGCAGAATAAACTCAAAAACTAATTGAGCAATAGAATCATCACCGATATGTATAGTTTAACCAAAACTTTGCGTTAGCGTCAAAGAGATATGAGATAAAGGCAGGCCGCGGATTATGATTATGGTGTGTTAAAAGGGGTCGTTTCCGGACAGGATGGTAACCATTACTTTAGCAACTAATAATTTGTGACGATAATCGCACAATTGTTAATGGGTAACATGCACAACACGCTGTCATGATTATCACTTCGAACCGTTTAGTCCATTTCACACCTTCCTGTCTAAGTGGATCAATCAAAGCCCATAATTTGTACAGTTTCCGTTGTATCCACTGCTTATTGTGCAAATCCCCCATTGGAATGAAGTTGAAAATCACTTTATCTGATAGCTATTAAAAGCAGTCATCAGCACGACGTTATCAGATATCGATCTGATAATTTCTTACATTGGTGGACAAACAACGTGCTTTTGTCGACTCTGCATGATACATACTATTTACTATAATGTTGATATTCAAATCCCCAGAACGCCCCCCCCCCCCCTGTAGTCTTGGGCTCAACCTTGAGTGAGAACACTAGAGTGGCTGTTCAATTTTTACCCCCTCGTAAAACCGACTGGGGGATTGACTCTTATGGTCTGCAGCTCGTTTTTTTAATAATATTTCCGTTGGAATTTTTGCTCAAATGTTAGAGAGACTGGTCAAATTGTTAGATCCGTTGATTTAATTTTGTGTAGAAAGTTGGGGTGCTTGAAAATTTTGATGGTTTACCGTAAGCATGACAAGGAAATGTATCAAACACATTTCCTGAATATAGAAATTAAGTTCCCAAATGTGTATGGAAAATTAAGTATTTACACCTTTTTAACACCTTTCAATAAATTTACACCTTTACGGGTGTAAAATCAGGGTTGGAATCAATCTTCATACATTTGCACCTTTTCTACACCTTATTTACACCTCCTAAGGGTGTGGTCAAGCAAAGAATTTCCGTGCCAATAATTTGAACAATATGTACCAAAGATACTACATTTTGTGATATAAATATGCATCAACATGACGTAGAAGTGTATACAGTAGATGGCGTATCCAAAAGGTGCGGCCAATTCTTCCAAATCTCCGGCATTTCTCATACAGTAGACCTAATTTGTGCAGATGTCTTGAGTACACGCTGTCCTCGTAAAAAGTTAGAATAGGTATTGTATATCTATATCGGCGCATCAATTTTACAGAGCGTGTGCTACACTAAATAAAGCATCGTTACGCACCATTTCAACCCGTTGGAGCATACATGACCAAATATATAATATTCTACAGGACAACTAGAAGAGTCCTGGTCTTCTGACTTCATAACAAGCATGTAAGTATATTAGTTTCCGCAGAGATTTGGAAATCTTCGAGCACAATCGACCTGGACATCTTACAACCTGTAACCATCTGAGTCATCTATACGCGGTAAGACTGCCCCAGGGATCTTATGTGTCCATTTTCAGCCTACTTTCTGCAACTACATTAGGGAATTCCCCGAAATTAACATCACGTGATGTCGTCAGCCAATCGGCTAAACTCTACGGATTATTTTCGAGTCATGTGCTGTCCTACTTGTTCAAAATTACAGATCTACAACACCTCTCGGTCTTGATACGGAAGTTATTCACATTTGTGTCACATATATATATATATGTTCCAGAACTAGTATGAAAAGCCTGTAATTTATCAGATTTCTCAAGTCTGTTCTCCGCCGGATGAAGACCGAACAGTATACGGTAAAGTATCGGATATCGCTTCGCAATAATGGCGACACACGATTCACAAACCATCTTATGGATGGCGAAGTGTACGCAAATGGGACATCTTGTTCTTGTTCACATTATTATTCGTTTTGTTTTGTTTTGTTTTGTTTTGATTTTTTTTTTTTTTTTTTTTTTTTACATAAAGTTCACACGACCGCTCAGACTCTACGTTTGGATATCTTCTACCGACTTTATATGGATTTGTGTTTTAAAATATAGCATGCATTATCTGGCGTTCGTTCTTCCTGGTTCATCGTTATCTCCTAGAGGTAATGGACTAATTTTGAGTGTACATACCTTGTATCTATATGCACGTCTATAACAGCTACATTATAGTTACTAATGCTATATCCCACCAGATCTTAAAATTGACTAATTATATTCCTTTGGGAATTTTTAAAGATATTCATGCCGTTGAAATGAAACTCACCGAAAAAGTTAATCTAGAAAATGGTTTTACTCCAACAAATTAGTGATAAAGTCAAGACTGTGACAAATAAAACTGATATCAATGGAAAATGTTGCAAGCAATATCTTGCTTTATATTCACATAGATTTGAGTGATTAGCGTATCATATATACAAACCATTTGTACATCATAAGTACGATATTCTTTATTAGAAAGGAAACTACATATTTCATTTCTAAAGGTATACTATTCATCAGCGAATCTATTACACATTGAGAATAATTATACAGTTTCAGCAAAATGAAATACTATGCGACACCCGTTGAATATAATCGATGGTAAGTCATTACAGGAATATAAAGTAATATCTCGTTCGCCAACTGAAAGCAATATATTTTGTAAGTAAATAATTTATTTTCCACCCGAAAGTTATATTAAATCCTGCAAATTTTATTAATAATCTATAATTACAAGCGTATAATAATTCATAATTAAGCCGTCGTCCATTAGAGAATATCCGCGTCCATAATCCAAAGACCTATTCCATATTCCATATAACAGTATTAGCACCAAATTCAAAAAGACAATCATATAGTATACATAAACATAGGCTGGTTTCCTGCAAGAGAGAAGCGGTCAACAGTTTTCAATGATGCCGGCAAGACATCATGATGTTCCAAAAATATCAAATCCGTATCGCTGATCAGTATTCTTAATCCATAATATTCATTGTAAAGTCGTATATTCTAATACATTCATTGAGGAGGTTCTAGGTGAATTCGATTGTACGTCTACTGCGTATGTTTCTGTGCAAATTTCATGATATGCATATTGGAGGGGAAGTGAATAAAAAAAGAAATGTGAAAAGAGAAAAATTAGGTAAGCATTTTGGAATTGGATAATGTGTTCACGGCAAGGTTTTATTTAAAAATGTTAATGTTATCATTCTTGTAAAACTTATACATTGCAAAAGACAATTCTATGAGAACATCTATCAATGATATTATTAGTTTACTCCGTAGAATGTGACGCCGATTCCAACTATCCTTGCAAGTTACCCCAATAATAATGTTCATCTGATACGAGTATTCTTATGATCATGTCCTGCAGGACAAACAAATCATTATTTCTAGGAACTGACATATTTTTTTGTCACGTGACGTTGCAGCAGCGATGTACACCCATGGAGAATAGTCCAATCAGATCCGTGATACACATATCTACAGTCACAAAAATCTGCAAATATTTATAGTTTCCAGGAAAATCGAGTTCTGTATTGGGCGTATTATCAGGGGGAAAACTGTACCCAACGAAGTTTTGCTTCAAACTCTAATCTCTATACACTTTGCCAGACGGAATTAGGTAAGTACTGTTTAATTTTCTAAACATGACAGACACGGTCAACAATTTCCGACATTTTCTTTAATTTGCACCATATTTAACAAAGTGACTGTGCGGATCCATTCGAATCAACTCTCGACAGCGATATCTGGCGATATGTTTAAGCGAAGCTGTGCGACTGCCACATAGATAGATTGATGTAGACATTCTTTACAGAAAAGGTTTGACAATTATAATTGAAGAATCAGAAGTGTGAGGTGGCTTAGGGTTTAACGTCGCGTTCAGCGATATTTCGGTCATATAGCGACAATATAACTAACTACGATATGATTAGCTGGACATCTGTGACTGTCCATGTATCGCCTGAAAAGGAATCTTAGAATATAATTCTCGTTGAAGATGTCCTAATACTTGTCAGGAAAATACTACATATACTACTTTTGTTTATTTGGCTAATATTAGGGATTCATATGTCGTTAGACCCGAGGTCGTTGGCTTGAACCGTGTTAGATTTCTTCAGTTATATAACTTAGATATCCTGTTTCCCATAAGAGACTTGACCTGTTAGTTGGAAGGATGCATGAGTCACCATCCATATTCGAATTTCGATTAGGGCTTTCCATGAATGCTCTCCTGAATTGGGGATGTATGCAGTGTGCCCATACAGATATATATATCCGCTATTCACGCCTTGCTAAGAATTACACATGTATCATTTTGTCATAGCATTATTGTGAGGGCATGTATTTCTGATCCGGGGTCATTAATTCATGTGCTTGTAGAAGTTCTTTTTCTGAGAAATGATTTATACATTTTTCCTGCTAATACGTAAATTACTATTTTGAGCGAGTAGGTCTAGTAGGTGTTCTCTATCTGAACTCTTCTGAGTTAAATCTGGTGATAATCTGTTTGCACTAGTGAAAATGTGGCATCGTCACCTGTCAGGCAACAGAGATTAGAATGTGTGTTTCGTGTCATACAGCAGATGAAGTCTGTTGTACTAGTATATTATTATTCGTATTATATATTGCCAGGTAAGCAGAATCATATGGATGTAAGACAAGAAATAGTGTATAGATGTCCATTAACCAGCGATATAATTCAAAGATCTTATTATTATTAATAATTAATTTCATCAGTTCATATCATTAGGTAATTTGTATTTGTCAGCTCATTGTGCTATTTTTTCTCTCGCTGTCAAAACTTCATGATTTTTGACTCATACTGAATTCAATAGATAAATTATGTTCATGTCATGCAATATGCCCACTTTTACAGCAATTTCCTTTCTGAATATCTTACTGGAGATCATTTTCGTATCAGGGCTGTTTAAAGGCTTATGTTACTTAATTTTCTTTACTGTACATAAAGAAAGCAACATCCATGTATTTCATTGTCTTCTTGATTACGCAACCCCTACTATTAAATTTTTCCGTCCACGCAGTTTATAATTCATTGAACTCCTGCCAATTATTACCTTTACAGTGACCGACACCGTAAACGAATTAATAAACTAATGAAGTGCGTTATTTCTTCAATTATAATTTTTCCACGGGTGTTCGTTAAATTCTTGAAATCTTGGTCTTCATGTATGACCAAATTGTAGACCAATGTTGCATTAATACATGTATGTCATTGTTGAGAGAAAATTTGTTTTGAATAATTCAGTCCTTACTCAATCATCTAGTCCATTTTAATTAGTCGTCTACTTTGGAGCTTTTCAAAGATCAGTAAACTCTGCATAAATTTTCTTTTTTGCATCGTGCAGAACAAACTGAACTCTACAAAACGACCATGCACCATTACTCCGTGATATCGATAATATATCACGATTGAATAACTTTGCAATTCTCTCCATATAAAACTCCAGTATGGTTGTTTCATGTGCCGGGCCTCAATTGCATAGGGGGACATCATAATGTATTCGTGTTCCACTAGCACAAAGGTCAATAATACCGTGTATGGGCATAGCGGTGTGTGCGGTTTATCATTCGGCAATTTCACGGGGCATGGGATATTAGCGACACTCCCACGCACCGCCTGTTATTACTTTAAACGGCATCAGTGACCTACGTACACGGGTGCATGAATACATTATATGACGTCTTCCTGTGTAATTGAGACCCGCTACATGAAACAACTGTACTGTAGTTTCATATGGAGAGAATTGCAAAGTTATTTCAAGCGTGATGCATTATCGAAATTAGGGAGAAATGGTAGTCATTTTGTAGAGTTCAACTTGTTTTACACGATGCAGAAAAGAAAATTCATGCAGAGTTAACTACTGATTTTTAACGAGCTCCAAAGTAGACGACTAATTAAAATGGAAAGACTTTAATATTGGGCTGCATACTCAGCGGGTTATATTCTAGTATATTTGAAAACCTCAAATTTCGGTTTAAAAAAATGAGTTATATATCCTGCCATTGGGATTGAGAGTTATCTTATCCCAGAACTGTGCAACGTTTACTGGGAATTATACTCTGACTGAGATTGTTATTTGGATTACTGACGTCGGACGGCGTAATGTTTCAAATATAGGGCATAAGAATGCTATCAGTTCAAGCCATTGTGACAGTAACGTCGTAAAATCTTGAATACGGTGAGTGAATTTGTAACTGCCACTTATTACATATGGAATCATCCACGATGTGTAATGATAATTATTAGTATGTGATCAACAGTTAAGGCTCCATTTGGTTGGTCAACTGACGGTCACGCGATATCGCGCGATAGCCCACATGAACTTATATTCACCCCCATTAACGTTATATTCGCTGACATCACTGCCGAAGCCTATCAAGCAACTTCGAACACCTGTTATGTGGCTGACGGCAGTTTTTGAAGATATTCCTAACGAAATTCTTCATAATAACCATCATGATCATCTTCTCTCATAAATATGTAATACATTCAACATAGAAAGTAAACGCATTACGTCCCATATGATAAAACAATTACGTTATTCAAATTCGGTGAATAAGATGTTTAATGTATCAGAAAATATATTCAATTCGGCCTCTTTGAATATTGGTTTTCTCTGGTCTACAAAATATCGTATCAGCTCAACGTAATCACATAATTCTATACTGTATCACCAAGGATGATGTTATAACGGGTGTGCAGATGTAACTGGATGTGTTACTGAGTAACTGAATGTGTTACTGAGTAACTGAATGTGTTACTGAGTAACTGAATGTGTTACTTTGGTTTTTCTTTCAATATTACTAGAATAATTAGTGGGAGTATTTGCATACACTAATATTTTAGACATTCGTCCAAGAAACTGATGAAAACCATTTACGAATGGAACTCAATAGTGAAAGTTAAACCAAATAAAACAACTTATATTATAATTTGAGAAACATGGATGACAAATTATGCATAAGAAGAGAAATTAAAATGGTTGAACCCATCTGCTCTCCACAATAAATTAAGTTGAGTTTTTGGGATGCTATCAAGCAGCCAAATTGACCATATCTTAAAATATCACATGTGGCAGTTCTGTAGATTCTTTTTTATGTTCTATTTCAAGTGTTTAGTTAACCTACTTTGTATTTTAATGTCAATATTGTTATACCTTTTAGGTTTATTCAACTCAAGCTTTTAATAGATGCATTATTGAGAAAGACAATTTTATTAATTCACCAATTCATTGATCGATATTTTATCACATTTTCCCCGACATGATTCTGAATAGAGTCTTGATCTGATCTCTTGTGATTATGAACGATCCCGCTTGAAATCATCTCTGTGAGATCTCTGTGAGACTGCAGTTATTATCAATAGAAAAAAATTTCTATTGGTACTTTTTGTGAAACACAACTTCGGCAATTACTCTTCATTTTATATAGCAGCATCAGTCAAGTGGCAAAATGTTGACACCTAATATTCCCCTTGTAACAAATGATTAACATATAGATGTTCAAATTTTTGTGGTTACCATATTAGTTTTGTTTTATTGGTAATGTATCTTGAACTATTTCAAGAGAGTTCATCGCGATGCACATTGAGGAAAAGCAAATTCTGAACTGTTTTTGTGCATATTTCTGAAGAGCTAAAGTGGATTATTAAATCTTTTAATAACCATATCAGATAATTCAGAGCTAAATTGCTCACGCGGACTGGTACAGGGTTGTCACATATTGATCGCAAGTTCCAATGGACAGTCACAAGATAAATACAAGTATAAAGTATATCACGTTTTGTATCATTGTGTTATTCCTGGTCACTTATTGATAACTGTATACCTTACATACTCCATAATCCACATATATACTGAAGTTCAAACTAAACCTACCAATCAGTTAATGCTGCTTACACGCTTAACTGTGTCATGTTTACATACCTCATATTATCCAACAACCGTTTAACATCCTCATCTACTCAAAGAATGCAGAAGACGCAAAACAAATGTATTCAGTTGTTGGATATTTTAATCTCCCTTAAGAGATCTTCTCACTGATATAATGTTTAGTATGGGAAGATATTTCTGTGCTAACAGCTACCTGTATGTACATTCAAGGGAGACCAATCTTACTGTACAGTATAGCTTACAGGAAAAATAGAAGCTGCAGTGTCAAACTTTTCAGAAAGTGTACATTCGCAAATAGAATGGAAGGATATCAAAATCAGACAGAATCGATAACTTAGGCATAATCGAAACACGGCCTTCAAGTTGGTATCATCTCAGATAGACAGTTTTAAAAGGGAATATAAAAGGAACAGTCTAGACAGGACAGTTAGCCAGTTCCACATATCGTATGCATTGATTGGGTTTAAGCTACATCTATCAAGATTAGAGTGAATGTACAAGTGCTGTTTTGCTGTATGGGCATTTATTACACTTTATGTAAGTTTTAAAGCGCTACCCTGTGACGCATAATCTGTGTTTTGACGGAGGTCTAGGAGAGCAACGTGAAATCTCCCGCCAAATAATTGTCATATGGGGAACCCACGACTCATAGGATTTCCAATAGGGATTGTCATGGTTCCCGACGAAATTTTGACTTCCTGTTTGGACACAATTGAAATAATGGGGTTCCCCATTGCAATGCATTTCAATGGGCCTTGCTTCTGTAGTCGGGTTCCACTTCCCTTTGTGCGCACGAGGATTACCTAAAATGCAAACCGAGCACGTGTTCGGAAAGAAATTCGTCCACTGGCAAACAACATGTCGGCTGTTAGGAGGCCCATCAATTCTTTTGCACACACCAGGGATTCATACACGTCGTCTATAGGGGGCCGAACGGCCAAATTGAATAAAAAACTCAATTTTCAGCTGTGTTTATTCAATTTTTGTTGTTTTTGAAGGAAAATGTTCAATATTTCGAGAAAATTCAATTCGAATTTGCTTTAAAAACCGATTACGAATTGAGTTTTCTCCCCTGTTTGGAGACGGACGTCTGTGTAACAACAACACATTCACGGAGGAGAAACAACTATCCCTACTTCCGGGATTTTGACGAAATTTGCCATGCTTGCGGGTAGAGCAACTTTATCTTCCGGGTAAAATAACCGATTCTAACAGACGGAGGTCCATCTTCCGACAATTCAGACGAACCGTCTAAGTATGTAGTAGACATACAGTTACCAGTTGGTGATAGAGATTCTTATGAACCTTTAGAGGTTTAGAACGAGCTGTATTGTTGTCTGGATGTTTCTGTATAATCTTCACAAAATAGGCAGTCAACTGTGCAAGCGAACATTTGTCAAATTCACGCGAGTTAATTGCACGCCAGTTTGTCTTCAATCTTCGGTTATATGACGGATCGTCCACTGTATAGCAGGGTAGACCCACTGGTACTTGAATTATATGCTACCGAACGTTTTTTCGACGTACATTTCATTATTCCGCACTTTTGGTGATATTATTCAGTCTTCCGGGTGCACTTACTCATGCTTCCGGGTAATACATTTGAAATATAATATACAAGGGAGTACACCTTCTACCTAGAAAGTTAAAAGATTATACAAACGTTAACCCTGGGGGAATTAGGACTCCCCCTACCAAACTGTGTTCTCTATCTCCGGAAAGACAAAAGACTGAGAGCTGAAACTCCGTGACTTTGCTTATCATACTGGGGTCTTTTGGAGCCTATTTGCATAATCAACTGAGCAGAGAATCATGGGTAAATCCGAAATTGCGGCCATGTGGGGAACTAGAAAAATGATATTTTCGTCATATTTTCACAAAATTCTTGCTTTTCTGCATTGAAAAGTGAACAAAACTATTTTATTTCATATCAGATTATTATTTACTAATTTATCAGGCCGTTTGTACGAGGAATTCAAAAGAATAAAGAAATCGAAAATTCCGACCTGAAAATGGGCCAAAAAATGTCTTTTTTTTATAATGACGATACCGTGACAACACAGGTGAGATGGTGTTAAAAATTTGGATTTCTTTCACATTTCTTCTGAGGTTATGGGCAATAGTAATGGATATTCATGGAAATAACAGTCGTCATTTCAATCGTTCGGTTACATATCAGAACGCCTTGGAAAAAGACATTCAAGCTCACAGTGGAAACTTCAGGTTTGTTCTAAATGGTTCACGGTACTAGGTGATTGAATCAAGTGTTTAATTCATAGCACGTGCGATATATTACATAACATAACTGTTCAAGTCGTTTTCCCACTTCACGCTGTAAACCAATGTGTGTCACAATCTGATTGAAACTGAAAGGAATGACGCCAAGACATTGTGACGTCACATGAACAACGTAACTTTAGCGACGTCCGATTTTATTACAATGTTTTTCAATTATTATTTTATTTCTGATGTCACCTTCCAACGTTTTGTTCTAGTCGGTTAGGCTAGAGACAAATGGCCAAGTAAAAAATTAAGTTCAAGACGTTTTTTTAGACCCTAAATTATGTCTTCGCGGACTGCCCGATTGAGTTGGCGGTTCATCGTAATCAGTTGCGAACCATTACAGTTTGTTAATCCAGGAAGCGGAAATGTATATTTCCTGCTCAAAAGGTTTGATGTAGACTGGATCAGTCTCTATTTCATATGTACTATTTAATAATAATAAAATCGTTAATAAATATATACGTTTGATAAGTAAATAAATAAATTGAAAAAACAAAATGGAAAAAACAAAATGGAAATAGTTACTTCCTTTTGTTTCCCCTTTAAAATACATTAGGGACTGGGTCCAGTCTAGGTCTGATGCAGAAAAACGTAGCAGGTCAATAGGAGAAGGTAGAAAGTTCAAGCATATATAAACATCCCTACATCCGACCATCGCCAGCCGATTAAAATGACGTGTGTTATTTCCCATGAATGAATATCCATTAATATTGCCCATAACCTCACAGGACATGTGAAAGAAATCCAAATTGCTAACACCATCTCGCCGGTATTGCAAAAATAGCCCAACCGGCTGACCACCGTTTCATCGGCTGGCATAATTAGGTTTAAAAAAAAACGTCTAGAACTTAATTTTGATTCAATCACCTAGTACCGTGAGCCATTCAGAACAAACTTGAAGTTTCCACTGTGAGCTAGAAGGTGTTTTCCAGGGTATGATGGGAAGAGTACATCTTCAAACAGATTTTGCACTGGACTGGTCCACTATGGGTACGCTGAACATGTCGATGGAACTCCAAATTTTCGGAGAACATCTTCTCGCACTGATTGCAAGAAATCGTCTTACCACTATGCACTTGAAGATGTCTCTTGAGGTTGAAATTTCGAGCAAACACTCTTTGACAATAAGAACAGGTAAATTCAGAAGGGGCTCTTCCTATCGGCGGTATGTTGGTTGGCTGTTTCGGTGTGCTTGTCACTGGAGGGTTTTCCGTCACCGACAGGTGTAACGGCCCAACGCTATAGTTCAGAGAATGTATACATCTCACATACCGGATTTCAAACCTAACATGTCTAGCCATCTGCAAACAGATAACGGATAGCTGCTGTGAATAATAATTATATTGAAATGAGAGCTTCGCAAATATATTATGGGGGGGCCATTTAGCATAAAAATGAAAAGGCAAGCCTTATTGCACAATACGCTAAATTATCATACCTCATGTAAATTCCACGAATATTCATTAGATGAAAGCCTATCACGTGTTCTTCTGTAAATCGTGATGTCCCATGATATTGATAGTCTGTCTTGCTGTACCGCGAAACGCAGCAATTTTTCACGGCATAGCGTTGTACATGATAAATACTCCTCTCTTGCGACGCAGCTGCCTCCCATTGCGCGCGCGCCAAACATTTCTCAGGTTGGAAAGTGGCGAGTTTCGAACTCTATCACGGCTTTGGCGAAGGAAAATGATGATCCAGGATTTGACGCTTGTATATGTGAGTGAAATAAACTTGATACCTGGTGAAATTATACGTAACCACAGCAAGAAGGTCGGTAATTTTTTCGGTGATAAAACGCGACAGAGTGTATCGCAGTATAAGTAGGGCCTATAGCGTCAGTCGGGTCAGTGCTCAAAACTGACTCACCGGTACCGGTACTCCGAAAAATAGGCCTAGGCTTACCGATGCAATTTCTCGCGATCGAGAAAGGTGATGTACAACAACCGCTGTGCATCTGATGGAAAATTCTCACATGACAGTCTGGTCACATGAATGCAGTAAATGAAGGCGTATGTTAAACCTGCTGAGCCTGAAGAAAACCCAGGGGGGTGGGGCGGGGGGGGATGTGTGCGCTTGGAAATGGTGAAAATGTTTATCGATTACCCGGAAGCATGAGCAAGTGCACCCGGAAGACTGGATAATATCACGAAAAGTGCGGAATAATGAAATGTACGTCGAAAAAACGTTCGGTAGCATATAATTCAAGCACCAATGGGACTACCCTGCTGTACAGTGGGCGATCCGTCATATAAGCGAAGATTGAAGACAACTGGCGTGCAAAAAACTCGCGTGGATTTGGCAAATGTTCGCTTGCACAATTGACTGCCTATTTTGTGAAGATTATAGAGAAACATCCAGACAGCAATACAGCTCGTTCTAAGCCTCTAGAGGTTCATAAGAATCTCTATCACCAACTGGTAGCTATATCTCTGCTACTTACTTAGAGAGTTTATCTGAATTGTCGGAAGATTGACCTCCGTCTGTTCTCAGGGCGTTAGAATCGGCCATTTTACCCGGAAGATAAAGTTACTCTACCCGCAAGCATGGCAAATTTTGGCAAAATCCCGGAAGTAGGGATAGTTGTTTCTCCTCCGTGTCGGTGGTGCAGGTCTTTTATTCCCTACGGTGAGTTGTGCTTTGGCGACCAAGACGCCTCCCGCTTCTTTGGCCCGCCGTTTCAAGGCTTCTTTGGGTGCCGTACCCCCCAAGACATCACCGGCCACTTGCAGTCCACTGCGTACCGCTTATTTGCCGATCGCTTTCACCCCACGCGTCACCAAAGGCAGAAACGTTTTCACGATGCTCCCGAGTATGTTCCCCAGCCCATGTCCTCGTTGTATGCGTGCACCACTAAAGACGGGAAGGCCACCCCCGGCCTGTTGGGCATAATAGTGCATATAGCTGCGTGCATCGCACTCGTAAGGGACCTTCATTATACAAAGTGGGGAGCACATGCTTGTCGAAAATGAAGTGTCAGCACCACTTTTCCTCGTTCGAATGCCACCGGTCGTCCCGTGTCATCTCTTATATCCACCGTGATGGTGTTGATGTCGGTTTGTCGTACGGGTAGGTAGAGCATGTGAGTGAAACTGTGGGTGACTTGATCTCCATACGTCTTTTTAATGGGGACCACCCGTAACAGAGGTGTGTTGATATCGCCCACGATGTGATCCATCGGGGTCTGGCCATGGTCCTCGGATGGACCTTGCGTGAGCGAGACCCAGCATTTGCTGTAGGATAGGACTCAGTACGACACTCACGTTGGCGGTGAGGAGGATCTGTGCCTTGCCGTTGTGTGCGTTGTAATCGAAGTCCACGTGATTCTTGAAGGGAAAGGATTTGATGGGTTTTGAAACATTCGTGACCTCCCGTAGAGCCTTATAATGCAACAGTCTTGTCAGCCCCTGCATGAACTCCTTGGGGGTATCGTATTGGCCTTCGGGGAGGGAGAGTCGGGTGTTTTTGCCTTCGTAGGTCACCTCGTACCACACTTCATTGGCTCGCACGTTGTACCACGAGTAAGGGTATTGGATATCCACGAGGCCACATTCCCATCGTCCAGGTAAATGCAACGGTTGCGGTAACTGGGTGACGTACTTGGCCAAGGTGTTGTCAGGAAACACATCCAGCGAACTGTTACTGGGTAGGGTGAGGTAAAACATGGCGACTGAGCTGTCCTGCTGCTGCTGTTGGTTTTAATAGGTGTTCCAGGCCTTGGGCGGTTGTGTCCGGCGTCGTGTTCGTCGCGGTGACTTGCTACGTGTCACGGCTCTGGAGATGTGGGGTGTCCTGATCAAGGATGGTTTTTTAAAGGTCTGAAAAGAAGGTGCCCGTTGTGGTGGTGGTGTTTTGGGGGGTGACTCCGGTTCCCATTCGGCTTCCCAAGAAGGTAGTGGGTCACTCGGCGATTGCTGGGTCGGCTGCATAAAGGCCCAGCGGTGGGGGTTCCCCACCAATTCCTGTGGTACATGCATGTCTTTCAAGCCTTGGGCGAAGACCTCCCATCCTCGAGGATCCGTGTGCGACCTGCGTTGACGCATCAGGTCATTCACTAAATCCGTCATGTGGGTCCCGGGGACCACCTGATTCTGTACCAGGAGTTCGCCTTTATCATTGCAAGTCATGTTAGGATTGTGTTTCATTCTTTGTAATACCAGTCCAGCTTTTTTCTTGAACGATGCAGGTACACTCTTCAGCACTTCGTCTTCGACCCACTGTGGGGCTGTGGGTGGTACCCCTGGTAATGGCAGCTGTTGGAGCGGTGTTGAGGTAGGCAGTGTGTCACGTGGTGGTGGTGGTGGTGCTGGGGTAGAGAGGGTTTTGTATTGGTCCATGAACGTCATGTACCGTTGAAGCGTCTCATTGTACCGTTGTACTTTCTCACTGTCGCTTAGCCCCGGTCTCTGTAAGATCTGTTGCATCTCTCCATCGAGGGTCTTTATGGTCTTCACCGTAGGTGGGACAGGGTAGGGCGATTGGAGGTTTTGAAGGAACCGTGGTTCGAAGAGGACCATTTTTTTCGTGTGGTTCATTGTCGACCGAAGAGTCCACCCAATACTGGACCCAACACGGAAGCGGCCAACGGTGCTAAGATGGCCCCGAGAAAGCCGCCTTTCTGTAACACCTTTTTCTTTTGTGTTTGAGGGACCCGCTTCTGCACTAGGGTTCGGAGATCTGTCTTATGCTTGGCCAACTTGGTCTTCTGAGCCGGAGTCAGTGGTACGTTGCCTTTTAACAGGTTGTACCCGATCTCGCACAGACAGCGTACAAGGTCAGGGTCCGCACCGCGTAAAATGGTTCGGACCAACTCGGGTGGGGCCGTCTTCAATATACAGAGCGTCGGAGCGTGCTTCCGTACTCGCGCAGAAATCATGTACAACTAATGCTAGAACCCACAACTCTGCTCTTTTTATCTACTTCAGAGAACAGAGACAAAGTCAACCATGCTGTGGTATTCATTCTTTTTATTATCTCCATCATCAAACACACACACTCCAGCTGGGGGCGCCACTGTGGATGTGTTTACATTATTTTTGCAAGTACACGTGGTGGGTCTCTCCGGGAAAGATGCCGGTCCGTAGTCGAAGGTGGTCAGGGGTGGCTTGCTTGAGGTCGAAGAGCATATACCCGTGCTGAGGGGTTGTCGCATCTTTAAAGGCTTCCAACGCAAACGGTGTGCGGCCGGGATATATCTGTCTCGCCAGGTGCAGCAGTTGAGTGGTATCTCTCAGGTTTTTGAAGACCACCAGGTAGTGGGCATTTAAGCTGATGTTCCGATGTTCTTTGTTTTTACTGAACAGATTCTGCACAATGTAGATGATGCTGAGCCGTCGATGATGGCTGCTTTGTTAAAGAGTTGGGTGACCCGCGCATCCGTATCCGCCATGAGATCATCCAGAACCACCAAGGTGTCGGGTTCCAAATCGGCCAGGTTGGGTAGGCCTTCCACGAACGTGATGTGGGGCATTGCTGCATACGCTGCCTGCCATTCTCCGTAACACCACACGACTCGGGCAATGGGTGGGGTGATCATGCTGTCGGCGTGTTGAAGGAGCTTCCTGACGAAGTGCGTTTTGCCGGAACCCGTCGGTCCTGCGATGACGCAAGTGAAGGGATGCTGCCACCGAGGGTCCATGGTTCGAGCTGTATGCGCTGTCGTGGTAACCCGCTCTTGTAAATTTGGTACGAGTGAACTGGAGTGGTGGTGGTGGGTACAACGTCGGTCGTCGTTGTCTGTTCACTGCGAGTGATGATGGTGGTGGGTACAACGTCGGTCGTCGTTGTCTGTTCAGTGTGAGGGATGAAATCCGGTGGGTTTTCAGACGTAGTGGGTGTACTTGGTGTAGGTGTGGAGCTTGGTGTGGAGCTCGATGGGGCTTGTACACGGAGTGTGGTGGTGACTGGGCTCGATACGGGGTTGACTGGTGCTATCTGTAGACCGGTTTCACTGATGGCTGGTGTTCTCAGTTGGTTAAGTAACGTGCTGACATAGGCTACGTCGTAAAACACACCTCCGTACAACACACTCAGCAGGGTTAGCAGTATCACCACAAAGCCCACTTGCGCTTTGCGCGTTTTGGGAGACGCTGTGTTCAGAGGCAGCTGCTGTTTGTCCATAGCACTGTGGTCGGACGTGGAATGAAGGATGACGGCAGTGGTGTCTGGCTTTATAGTCGTTTCACTGGTTGGCAGCGACCCAGGAATTGAAGGAACTGGGCCAGCCTTGCCATTTGACGAAATGAAACAGTTTGCCACGTCGACGTTCCGTTTTCAAAATCTGCTCCACCGTGTAGTAGTCTTGCTGTGTTTTTACGACAGGCTGTAATTCCGTCTCGTAAAACGTCCCTAGCAACGGTTCCCCTTGAAGATCTTCCAGTTCATAGACTCGCTGCTGTCGGGGTAGGCGCCGTTTAATCAGGAAGTGCTCATCGCTCCAGTTGGGCAAGTAACTTTTCTCAAATTGACCTTTGACTTTACTGATCCGTACAGGGTCCCCGACCGTATACACCGCCTTCGTCGTTCGCTGCGATTGCCTGGGGTACAAGACACGCCGGACTTGGGCTTCATTGCGTTGGGTCACGGTAATGGGGGCTCTCTATACTCCGATGATAGGCTCGATTGTAACCCCTCACCAGTTTCGGGAGAACATCGATGTACCGCCTTGTATTCTTATAGGTGAAATATTTATACATGCGGCCTTTGAATGTCCTGTTGAACCTTTCCACCACGGAAGCCTTGGTCTCGTTGTACGTATGGAAGTAAAACACCTTCTGGGCTTTCAGAAACTGTTGGAAAGGTCTGTTAAGGAATTCCGTGCTTTCGTCGGTTTGCAAATACAAAGATTTGCGCCCGGTCTTGAAGATGTCTTTGAACGCCGCTATGAGATTCGCCCCCGTTTTCGTCCGGATGGGTACCACCCACGCATACTTCGATAGGATATCGATGCACGTCAAGATATACCGATTCCCATCGTTGTGTTTGGCAAAGGCGCTCATATCGACCAAATCCTCTTGCCACTGGGCATCTATTCCTCCCACGATGACCCGGTTCCGTAGAAAATGGCGACGGACAAATCGATGTAAGGTATAGGTGTCTTGTTTTCTTAACCAATCTCGGACTTGGGCACGTTGTATTCCCTGGGGTTTGGCCGCTCGATAGAGAGCCGACAATGCACTATAGGCCGCGGGACTGTCGGGACTGTAGTATAAGTTATCCAACACCTTCTCCCAGCGCTTCATGGTGACAAATGATGATGGACCCTGGCTCTATCATTTATTTATAACGGGTATATCTTGGGCCGGAGTTTCTTTCTGATTTTCTTCGTTGGCTTCCACAGTGTCCATGGTAAATGACCAGTCCAACTCATTATGATGATTGCCAATAAAGCCACTTGATCCACATCTACTACGGCATCTTCCAATGCAGACCATAGATCAGGGTGAAGGGTAAAATGCACTGTACCCCCATCTAGCCGAGCCAATTGAGCAAAGAAAGGGCCGTGTCGGATGTACACATCGTGACACAAGTGGAAGAGGTCGCCGTCCAGTTCACCAGACAACACCCGTTTGAATTTGGTCCAGCCCTCCCGAGACAGATGAATGTGGGCCGGGCACGGTTGTGTAGGGTCCGCATCACAGATGTCTCCCACCTCCTCCATGATATCGACCTTATCTGCATAAACGTGCAGGAAAACCTCGGGGTCAAGCTGAGATACGCCAGTATTATATGCTCCGTCATGGTCAGTACGTGAATGGTACCAGATTTGACTGTCTCTCGTATTTATAGGGAGAACCCCATGAGATCAAAGGATCGGGTGGTCAAAGTCTAGCCGGGTAATCAATGGCATCGTCGTCTGGTTCATTGCTAGACATTTGTTCATTGGGTTCTGCCGCCGCTTCTCTCAGGGCACGAGCCCACTCCAACTCGACTGATGACCGCTCGTCCGGTGTAAACAGCTGGTCCACGATAGGCACCACTTTCTTGAAGGCTGTCCACAGATCGGGGTCTAGGGTGAAGCCTCGCGTAGGGTCTTGGTAGCGGCCCAGGCGTGGCAAGAAGGGTCCACGTTGTACGTAGATGGCATTGTCTATGTGGATGAGGTGTCCGTCGAGCTCGCCGCTCAACACCCGTTTAAATTTGGTCCAGCCGTCACGGTGTAGCGTAACCGTATTCGATGCGGTCTCAGCGCGCGACCAGCAAACATCTCCACGGTCTTCCACGAGGGTGACTTTATCTTCATATACGTGTACCCCCACCCGGGGTGTAAGGGGAAGGATGGCTCGTAGAACTGGTGACATGGTTGACCCAATGACGATCGTTGAATGACGCACACTGTGTCTGACCCTCGTATTTATAGTCAGGTCCCACTGTCAATGCCACAGCGCCAGGGTCAATAGAGTACAGACCATGACTAGGCCAACCAGCCGTCGCTGATTCCGGCGTGAGCGCTCGTGGTCCATAGCCCGAGCACCAAGGATGGCTGTCATAGTCCAGTAGTGGTGAGTGATGGCACACCTCTCCATCGAGTGCACTCTGTCGAGGACCGCTTCTGTGAACTCGTTCAGGATCTGGCGTCGCCCCTCATTGTCGTCGCCATCTGAAAACATGGGCCGAACCACTGCTCGGCAACCCGTGAGCGAATTAACCACGGTCGCATGCTGTAAAATGCGAGTCGCATAGGGACGGGTGTCCGTCATGGCTCTGAAACCGTAGGAATGGAGGTGTAGGATCCAGAGAGGTGTGTTTTATAGACCATGTCACACATGCGCGCCTAGACGTAGCTCTACGGGTGTAGTCCGTGATACGTACTATTCTGATGGGTTAGTCCAAAAAAGAGAGCAACAACAACAACAAAGATTACAGCGCCGGAGGATCCCCTGGAAAATCTTCTCCACGTCTCATGGTATAGCTCCGGAGAGGCAGGCTCAGGCTGGTGAGGCAGGCTCAGGCTGGTCAGGTCAAGCAGGCCAATGAATGCAGCATTGCTCTAAACATTCCCACTTTTATACACCTACATAGAAGTACCCGGATGTAGTCGCGGACGTAGGCGAAAGCATCCCAGTACCCGGATGTAGGCGCAGACGTGAGCGAAATTCTAGTACCCGTCCATTGGTTCTTTTATCGATCGCTCATTGGCTCTTTTTCTCGACCGCTGATTGGTCCAAATGGAACTGCCCATCCTTCCCAGGTTAATTTACAATCCCCTTCTTGGGTTCAAGCTCTGTATATCGATGCCGCAACATTGTTGCCGAACCTTGCCGAAAGGGACCTTGGACCTTTGACCTGGATGTGACCTTTGACCTTTTGACCCGACATTCATCCGCGCACTGCCGGTGATGACGCGCGCGCGCGTGTGTGGCCGGAGAACCCGCGCGCGCGCGCGCTGCGGCCGGAGTAACCCGCGCGCTGCGGCCGGGGCGGGCCGGGCCGGGCCGGGGAAAACCCCCACAGACAGGTCAGTACATGCATTCCTATCATGTTCCCAGGTCACACCCCATTCACACAGACCCTCATCATGCATACCCGGATGCAGGCGCAGACGTCGGCGAAATTCTGGCGGGAAAACCCCCAGACAGGTCGGTACATGTCCTATCATGTTCCCAGGTCGCGCCCCATTCACCCAAACCGGAAGTGACGTCATACCCCTAATTTTACATGCACCCACCCATGACTGGATGCCCCTTCACGAATGCTTCACTTTGATACCTCACTGGACTCCATCGGACCATTCGTGGCCCACCTAGACCGCAAAAACCTCTATTTCCACACCCGTTTCCCACAATTCCCTGTCTGCGCATGCGCAGAATGTGGACAACGGTCGAGACACTACTCCAGGGAGTTGCTCCCTCACCTATAGGTAGCAGTCTATAGAAGAGCCAAGGCATCTGAAATTAAACAGTAGGCTGGTTTATTATATGCCAAACAGCAACCGTGTTTTGAGAGAACCCCCATAGAACTATATATTTTCTGAAAGAGTAGGCTCTTGCCATGAAGCTGAGACAGATGTAAACATAGCTGACCGAAATCAGGGTCCCCATAACCCCTACTGAACATGCCCCAAACTTCAGGAAAATCCTCTAAATTTGGCCCAAAATAGGTCATATTCTCTCCCCATCACAGAAAAAACTTGACAATCGATTGCTTTGAAACTCACCGACACTGTGCCCAGTCGAAGGATCAACAAAAATTGGCAAAGAAAATAGGGGGTCGACCACGCGGATTTCAAGCTCATTTTCCCACTGCAAAATATACCATGTGCTCGCAAGCAGAAAAAGGCCCCAATTTACAGCCACACTTTCGCACTTCCATCTTCATAGAGAAGCATTGGCCAATCTAACTGGCAAAATACCATGTATTGATTTGAAGCAAATCAACCAGTCAACTGAATGATATTACAAATATTAATAAACAATAAGCCAATAAAAATTCTCATGGGGTCAAACCTGGTGGAATATTAACTTCAAAGATTTTGAGGGGGACCAAAAATCCGCAACTATGGACTGAGCCCTATGCTTCACATGGATACCTCACTCGACTCCATCGACCCAAAAGTAGCTCGCCTAGGCCCCAGAACGTCTATTTCCATACACTTTCTCTACTGCGCATGCGCAGAATGACGTCAGTTCCACGTCACACCCAGCCCTCCCTCACGTATGCTTTACATTGATACCTCACTCGATCCAATCGGCCCACTAGTGGCCCACCTAAACCCCAACACGTCTATTTCTATACTACGGCCAGACTGCGCATGCGCAGACTATTGACAACGAACGACACACTATCCCAGGCGGATGCTCCCGCACGACAGCTTCAAAATAAGACCTCATACGACACCATAGGATCATTAGGGGCTCACCTAAACCCTAAAACGTCTATTTCCACACCCTTTTCCCAGAATTCCTGTCTGCGCATGCGCAGAATGTTGACAACGGCCGAGACACTAGTCCAATCGGATGCCTCCTCACATAGGCTTCACATGGATACCTCACTCAACTCCATCGGCTCATTAGTGGCTCACCTAGATCCCAAAACGTCTATTTTCATACCCTTTGTCTATTGCGCATGCGCAGAATGACGATATTCCGACCCCACATCCACCCAGTGGGATGCCCCCTCACATAGGCTTCACATTGATACCTCACTCGACCCCATCGGTCCATTAGTGGCCCACCTAGACCCCAAAACGGCTATTTCCATACCCTTTGTCTACCGCGCATGCGCAGAATGACGATATTTCAACTCCCGTCGGATGCGCCTTCACGAATGCTTCACATGGATACCTCATACGACTCCATCGACCCACTAGTGACCCACCTAGACCCCAAAACGTGTATTTCCATACACTTTGTCTATAGATTTAATATGCATTCCTAGTACCCGTTCTCTGCATGGCAGAACTGTACAACCCAGAACAAGTCTGGACATGCCTTGATCTCGGGGAGCCAGGTGTTCGGCACGTGAGCTCACTCACGCAGACGCCAGACCAGGTCTTCACGGTCGCCGCAACATTGTAGCGAACGTGCAACATTGTTGCAATTCGAGGAGCCAGGTGTTCGGCACGTGAACTCACTCACGCAGACACCAGACCAGGTGTTCACCGCAACATTGTAGCGAACGTGCAACATTGTTGCAATTCGGGAAGCCAGGTGTTCGGCACGTGACAACCTCAAGCAGACGACAGCGAAATTCTGGCGGGAAAAAACCCACAGACAGGTCAGTACATGTCCTATCATGTTCAAAAATGACCATCCCCATACCCCATACAGGCCTGTATATTGTATAAATCCGAAGATGTCACGGAGATCACCGAAGATGTCACGGAGGTGACCGAAGATACACGGAGGTGCCCGAAGACACACGGAGGTGAACGACATTGTGGAAAAACCCCAGACAGGTCAGTACATATCCTATCATGTTCACAGGTCACGCTCCATTCACCCAGACCGGAAGTGACGTCATACGGGACTGGTGGCGCCCCCTGGCGGAAAAAGGGGAACCAAGAGTTACCTCCCTGGAAAAGGGGACAGTATATCCTCTTACCCTACTACTATTATGCCCCTATCTTTTGCCCTATATTTTGGCTAAGGGTCAGTGGGAGCCCTGACATGAAGTATCTACCCAAAGAAGAGACTCTTTCCTATTACACGACTTTCAATAAATTGTCACTACATTATACCCTTAATCAAATTTCTCCCCCCCCCCCCCCGTCAGTCTTTTTGGTGATTTCTTCACAATGGCTTGGAGTATGACCATCCAAATTCAACCATCTGTCAATCTAGACAAGAGGAAGATACTGAAAGAAGAAAAGTGGGGGAAAAAGCATTCGAACATTTATATTTGTACGTAATTTTAGTCGATGGGAGTGTCAAACGGGCTCACGCAGTTAAGTATAAATATGGTTGGCCATCCCTGCCACAAGTCATTTTATACCATGGTATAAAATAATTATAGGATGCTTGTAAATATTTTGTACCATGGTATAAAATGCCAAGCCTGCCATAATTCGTATTTATATAGGATGCCTGTAAATAATATTTACCATGGTATAAAATCGCCAAGCCTGCCACAATTCGTATTTACAGGGTGCCTGTAAATAATATATACCATGGTACAAATTAATCGTTTTTTAAAAATAAAAAAAAGGGGGGGGCACTTTCTGCCCTGCCAGATGACGTTAATACACTAATCTTTCTACCATGTATACTTTATCAGATGAGCTGAGTTAACAAGTCCTTAGTACACACTGAATATATCTGTCACCATATCTAATCTTCTGATTCTATCTCATAACACAACTCTTTATACTGTGAGCTGAGGTGGCATGGCTGGAAAGTGTTTACACAACCATATGTATACACAAATTTACATCTATTTCCTGGTTAAACTAGTAAATACGTTGTAATTGATGTTTAAGTCGCGATGTCTGTTCTGTACTCTCAACAGCTGCATGCAATTGGATGGTGGGTTTGGTGACCCGAGCCTCGAGGGATCCGCCATCTTCCGTGTACATTTCCCGCTAAATCGCGTGAGCCTGAAGCTCGGCACCAACTTTGTAAAATCTTATATCATTGAAGAGAACCAGGAAGCCGTATTTTACGATTTACGGCTAAATTAATTTGTAACATGGTATATATTATTTACAGGCATCCTATATAAATAAGATAAGATAGACTGTATTTCATATTTAGAATAAACGTATATGTCCCTATTGTACAGGTAAACTTCGCATCTTCGCGTTCGCATCTTCGCATCGTAACTTCGCATCTTCGCATCGTAACTTCGCATCTTCGCGCTTCGCGTCGTAACTTCACATCTTCGCCTTTTGGATTTCATGTTCTAATGGCAAACCAACGATGGCCCTTCTCGGCCATCATATGTTTGAGTATAAAAGCGCCTTAGCCCGGCATGTTTATCACCAATAGCTCACTGCGTGCTACTCAGTACATGTGTCTGATCGTCCATAAACTGGGTCATTTATCGTAAATTCAGTGAGTGTCCCTCGCAATTTCCAGGGCCGGGTTTTCCACTGCTAAAGTAAAATTCCCCGGCTAAAGATAGATATGATTGTCTCATTTTGCGGATGGCAGGTCTAAAGTACTAATCATATATCAGGATGTATAAAGAAATGTTTGTCTCACCAGTGTAGCCTTGTGTTTTTCCCATACATTGTATCGATACTACAGTGGGACAAGAAGTGGAACAGTGTACCGGAATGTGAGAACAAGTTTTCTCTGTCTCAGGAAATCTGCATCGTTTCTGACGTACCACATAACCAGAGGTACGTGTACCCGCAGTGGGTGATTATACGGAAAAGTGCGGTGGCTCATAGACGACATGCTATATTTTTTTAGTTTTGAGTTTATTTTTTTTACTTCTAGGTTTCATTTTTATACGCCCGCCAAAAGGCGGACGTATTATGTGATGGTGGTTTCCGTCCGTCTGTACGGTTCTCGTGTCCGGTCTATATCTGGGACAGTTTCCTATCTACAATTCCAATTTTTGGTGAGTGGATACCCTATGGGGAGACGATGTGTCGCGTACCAAAATGGAGGTCGAGGTCAGAGGTCAAAGGTCACTGGCCTAAAAAACAGGAAAGCACTTTAGTGTTCGTGTCCGGTCTATATCTGTTAATGTTTTCTATCCACAGTTGCAATTTTTTGTGAGTGGATACGCTAGGTGGAGACGATGCGTCACGTATCAAAAGAGGTCAAAGGTCACTGTTGCTTAAAATCAGGAAATCATTGATCATTGACAGTTTTCTATCTACGGTTCTAATTTTTGGTGAGTGGATGCCCTAGGGGGGAGCGATGTGTTGCATACCAAATGTAGGTCGAGGTCAAAGGTCAGTGTGACCCCAAAACCAGGAAATTAATAAAAATAACATTTATATTTTGTCAGTAGATACATTCGGTCCAGAATTTTTTTGTCAGTAGATACATTCGGTGAGAAATTACGGGGAGCTGTTTTGTCATGTACCAAAATTTAGATCCAGGTCAATAGTCAAGGTCACTGTGACCCCAGAATCAAGGTCAAAGGTCGGTGTGTCCTAAAAATCAGAAAATCATTAAAAAATACAATTTTTTTGTGTGAGTGGATTCAATAGGGGGAAATGAAGTGTCGCATACCAAAAATTAGGTCAAGGTCGAATGTCAAAGGTCACTGTGACCCCAAAACCAGGAAATTAATAAAAATAACATTTTTTTGTGTCAGTAGATACATTAGGGGGACACGCATCGTCGTTAAAACCAGGGGTATCTCTATCCTAGATATAGATCCTGGTACGCTTGGGCAATGTATCGCGATCAACGACACACAGTGGCATCCTGCACATATTGACCAATCAGATCACTTAAGCATCGCGACCATGGCGACCGTGACAACAGATTCGAAAACACCATAGCTTGTACGATACCCAGTGGCAGAAGAACATGCACCTTTTCAACAACCATGATCAGTAATAAATATAAGGAAACATAGTTTAAAACAAAATCTATTTGAAGAGAAAATAAACCCATTCATCTCCATTCATCTACCATCAAACATCCAACAAGCCAGGCAAATGTAGAAAACACCGAAGCTTTAAAGGCGGTCCGCGATGTCAGTGTATCCGACCTCACCTTCCCACTGAAGGACTTGAATTGGGTTGAAACGCGCGGATTTCTATAAAATTTCACTGGTCTATATCCATTAATATTTTATTGTTATGCATGCTTGGATTAAATATTTTACATTCGGTATCAGCGAATAGTTTAGCAGCGAAAGTAAAACCCAAACGTATTTTACCATCAGCGCAGTTTTTCTAGGTCACGTAACTGGAGTGTGGGCGGAACGCGGTTTGCTATGCAAGTTGGCAAGGGTTCGCCTTTGGCTCACAAATAGAAACCTTGACGTGGTGAAGATGGGGGACACGATGTGTCAAATACCAAAATGTAGGTCAAGGTCAAGGTCACTGTGACCCCGAAATCGTGAAATTGTTAAAACTCATGATTTTTTGTGTCCATTGAGAAATTACGGAGAGACGGTTTGTCATGTACCAAAATTTAGGTCAAGGTCCATAGTCAAGGTCACTGTGACCCCCAAAATCATGAAATTCGTATAAATCTGATTTTTTGGAGTCCATTGATACATTTAGGGAAGACGATGTGCCGTGTACCAAAATTTAGGTCAGGTCAAAGGTCAAGGTCACTGTGACCCCAAAATCAGGAAATCATCAAAAATATTTTTTTTCTGCCAGTAGATACATTAGAGGGACATAATGTGTTACATACCAAAATGTGGGTCAACGGTCAAGATCACTGTGATCCCAAAATCAAGAAATCATTAAAAGTCACATTTTCATATGCCTGTCGAAGAGGAGGTCGTGTAATGCGATGTTGCGTTTTGTCCATTCATCCATTCACACGTGTTGTCATTGGGATATCTCTAGTTTCAAGGTATGATTGGTACCAAACTTTGAGTATACCTTACTCGCATGGCAAAGAGGAGCCATACATTTTGAGATCAAACTGAATCAAGTTTAGCTGACTATATGTGTTAGGTTGCAATATTCAGAGTTTTCTCCCCTACATGTATATGGCATTTGTCCTGTGGAGTTTTCTCCCATGTTTGAAACAGCTACATTTAGTTAAACTTTTGTGAAATAAAAAACATACATTCACTAATTCCATGGGGAGACTCAAAGGGGTCCTTCATGAACTTCATACCTGTTTATTAACTCAAGAACAAAGGTTTACTTCATCACTTTCTTCTTCCTTCTTGAAAAATTCTCTCGGCTGAAAAGAATCCATTTGCAAGAAAATTACTATTTTCTTGTGTTTTGACTATTGTTGATTTTATTGTGGGATATGTGAGCTCTCGGCTCTTGCGTCAAGGTCAACTAGTTACCAAGAGTTAAGCCCATTTTAGTTTATCATTCAATATAAGATGTTATTTTTGTTACATTCTCAGAAGCACAAAATTGTAGACCTATCTCTGGATTGCTAGCTACCAATTTGAATCAACCTTGAAATTTGGACCAATGTAATTCCAGATATACGGGCGTATATTGAAGCCCCTTGGGCTCTTGTTTGTGTTAGGTTTCATTTTTATACGCCCGCCAAAAAGGCGGACGTATTATGTGATGGCGGTTTCCGTCCGTCTGTCCGTGTGTCCGTCCGTCCCCCGTGTCCGGTCTATATCTGGAACACTTTCCTATTTACAGTTTCAATTTTTGGTGAGTGGATACCCTACGGGGAGACGATGTGTCGCGTACAAAAATGAAGGTCGAGGTCAGAGGTCAAAGGTCACTGGCCTGAAAAACAGGAAATCACTGAAGTGTTCATGTCTGGTCTATATCTCTGAATGTTTTCTATCCACAGTTGCAATTTTTTGTGAGTGGATACATCAGGTGGAGACGATGTGTCGCGTACCGAAATTCAGGTCGAGGTCAGAGGTCAAAGGTCACTGTTGCCTAAAATCAGGAAATCATTGATCATTGATAGTTTTCTATCTACAGTTCTACTTTTTGGTGAGTGGATGCCCTAGGGGGAATCGATGTGTTGCATACCAAATGTAGGTCAAGGTCAAAGGTCAGTGGTACCGAAAAATCAGGAAATCATCTAATTTTTTGTGAGTGGATTCAATAGGGGGAAATGAAGTGTTGCATACCAAACATTGGGTCAAGGTCGAAGGTCAAAGGTCACTGTCCCCAAAATTAGGAAATTATTAAAAATAACTTTTTTTTGTGTCGGTAGATACATCATGGGGGCACGATGTGTCACCTACCAAAATGTAGGTCAAGGTCAAAGGTCAAGGTCACTGTGACCCCAAAATCATGAAATTGTTAAAAATCATGATTATTTGTATCCATTGATATATTAAGGGGAGACGATTTTGTCATGTACCAAAATTTAGGTCAAGGTCACTGTGACCCCAGAATCATGAAATTTTTAAAAAATACTTTTTTTGTGTCCGTAGATATATTAGGGGGACATGATGTGTGACGTACCAAAATGTAGGTCAAGGCCGAAGGTCAAGGTCACTGTGACCCCAAAAATTATGAAATTGTAAAAAATCATGATTTTTGTGTCCATTGATACACTGAGGGAAGACGATGTGTCATGTACCAAAATTCAGGTCAAAGGTCAAGGTCACTGTGCCCCAAAAATCAGGAAATCATTAAAAATAACTTTTTTTTGTGGCAGTAGATACATTAAGGGACACGATGTGTTACATACCAAAATGTGGATCAAAGGTCAAGGTCATTGTGACCCCAAAATCAAGAAATCATTAAAAGAAACATTTTCATATGCCTGTCGAAGAGGTCATGTAATGCGATATTGCGTTCTGTCCAGTCATTCATTAACATTTGTTGTCCATGCGATATCTCTGGTTTCAAGGTATGGATTGGTACCAAACTTTGGGTATATCTTACACGCATGGCAAAGAGGAGCCATATTCATTTTGAGATCAATTTGTCGAAGGTCAAGGTCACAGTCCCCCAAAACTGAATCAAGTTTAGCTACATTATGCGTTAGGTTGGAATATTCAGAGTTGTCCCCCTACATGTATATGACATTTGTCCTGTGGAGTTGTCTCCTATGTTTGATACATGTAAGAAACAGCTACATTCAGTTAAACTGTTGTGAAATAAAAACCGTGCATTTACTATTTTAA
>JAVTVY010054004.1:0-28405 GCA_036873755.1 Hanleya hanleyi
CCAATTATCGTTCGCGAATGAATCGTTTATTTCGTCAAATTTTCTCGAAGTCGCGATTTTCCAAGGCGCGAGGGAATGGTTTTTTTTCTTCAAAATAAACGATTCATTCGCGATCGCTGTTCGAATGGTTTTTTTTCTGTTAGCAATCGTTTTTCAATCGAGAAAATTCTCGCGAATAAAAAGCGATATCGCGATTCAATCGCTTTTTAATCGAGAAAATATAAACGATTGAAAAAAAACGATTGAGGATTATAGCCGAAAGTAGTACGCCATTGGTTCAGCCTGACTGACCCGCATACACGTTTGAGTTTCTAACACTTCAGTCAGACTATATAAAGTTCGATCATTTTTTCTTCTTCCTTTTCCATTCTTTGCCTAGTGTAAAACTATAGCGTGTTTCTGTACAGTTGGCGGTTATATAGATACGATGGGGATATTGAAAGAAATTGAAAAAAAATATATCTATATATATATACATAGGAATAATGGTTATGCATATAATTATAACTTCATATTTACATATATTTTGTACGGGACACAGGCCCGGATATGGTCAGATTGGGTCATTTGCACTTCCAATTTCGTCTATTATTTTGGGTATTTCTGTGTTTGAAAGCTGGTATTATTCCAGATTTCTTGTGTAGTATTTTTCGTGAACGTTTTTGGCATCTGTGCGGGCTGAAATTTTGAGTTGATTCATCAGATTTTCGCTGTACGCGTGGTTTTTTGTCCTACGATCACCATTTTCCTTGTGCAGATAGATGGCGCTGTATTGAATATAACATTGTCATACGGGGCTTTTGAGTCTTCGCAAGCACTTAATTATTAATATATAGCGCGGGCTATTTGTAAAAATTTTCACGACTGGTTAATCCAGTAAGAGGTGAAATTATATAATATTCAGTTGATTTTTGGCTTGAGCTTCCCTTTGGAATCATTCATAGTTCATTTATCAAAATATAAAATTAAAATAAAAAGTATTGTACATATGCGAATCCAACCGTTATATGCGATTCAATCAAAAAGATATGTATTTGATATAAATATGAAATTACTGCCGCGAATATTCTTATAATAAATAAAATTAACTTGATGGTGATTTTTTGAACTTATTCACATCTCAATACTTTAAAAACTGTACCAAAACATGAATGGATACCCTTTCCTAATGTATGTTTTACTATAACAAAATACACATACTTAATTACACTATTTTTCACCTTAATTAACCTAGAAATTCTCGGCTGGATGGCTAAGCTGTTCTGGGTTATCGCCATGCGCCCATTCACACCTCTATCAAGCCTGTGTCGTAATCATTCTGATAATGCAATCAACGAACTCAAATCCACTTATGACCTGTACCCGGTATTTACAAAACAAGATATTGTGACTATCATCCTGGATCATTAATACATTGTCGACTCACACGATTATTGAATAAACATGTAATTTTGTCATTTACGCTTCTCCAGAGTAAATCTGAGCGCGAACGTCACAGGAAGCATGGTACAGGTATATGTATAGATATTTCCAGCATACGCCCTACTTCGGCTTGTAGGAGACTATAGATCGTGAATCATATATTATTCGGTTATCTTACGCATTTATACAGTATAGTATAGTAATATAGGTTTTTCCATCGACAAATCCGCAATCAACATTACATGTAGTTCCCAGTTCGCGGATAGAGCGGCGTACGACGGCAACACGGCCTATGTGTCAAATATCATTCCGCCTCACGATTCTCTCGCGCCTTGAAAAAAAAACGATTCTCTCGCGATTGAAGATTCGCGATCAAGAACGGATCGCGCATGGGTAAACGTTTCAAAAACGATATCGCGAGAGAATGGTTTTTTCCAGAAAAGGTTCAATCGTTTTTTCTCATTTTTTTCTCGATATCCTCGCGACTGATTCGCGATTGATCGTTTTTCAATCGAGAAAATTGAAGAAAAATCGCGACTGAAGAAAAAACGATTAATGGAAACGATCCCTAAGTTTTTGTCAGATAATTTCTTCATTTTGCCCAGGTTGAAATGATGCTGGAAGCAGCGATCAATGGCCCGGATCAAGGTGCTGCTATATATATATCAGTCTATATAATGAGTATTTACAATTTGATCTCTGAACATGTTAATGATGTCCACTGGTGATTGTTGGCTTTGGCGGCCATTTTGCCTGTTTTTCCTATTGGATTATCTGCCTTTCCTAGGTTAAGAGATAGGGATTACCTTTAAAAGCCTTCTAGCCGAGAATTTTACACAGCAACATCCATCCAATTTGATAAATAGACATTGTAATTATCTGCAAACAGTTAGAATACAAGAAAAACTTGAACACTATTTATATGAATTTTTCATTAATATGCTTCAAAACTAGGGCTATTCCTTATGCTTTCTAGGTTATCAAATGGGGTTCGCCAGCTCGAACTGACGCCAGGTGGCTACGTGTACCAAGAGGTAAATGACGCATGCGCATGTCGTTTTTCTTGACGTCACAAAGGCAACGTCATAATGTAACGACGTTGTAATTGTTCTTTTATGACGCCACGTCTTCTTAACCTGCTGGAGCACTAGCGCGGTTACCTGCTGGAGCAATCTCCTGGCTTCGATTGCATATACCTTTCGTCTAAACGGCTGCAGGAATGATCTCTGCCCCACCGTAATAAAAATGTAGAACGGAAGGAACAGTTCGTATGATTCGATGATATTCCATTGGTTTGGCGTTTTGATTGGCATGGATCACCAGCGCGTGATGGATAATGCATGAATGAAAGAACGTACCGGTTCTATTTTCAGGTTGTAGTCATAGATACCTACCCCTCCCATCCACGTCATTTTTTCAATGAAAAGTCCGCCATTGTGTTGCTAAGTCGCGTCACAGTTCTGTAAATTTTGTAAAACTGCTCTATCCAAAAAGAGTTCGTTTGCGTTTGTCTTGATATAATACCGTACTGATGTTATTCATGACATAATTGAAATGTATAATGGCATGGTTGACATAACTGCACAGTTAGAAACTAAATTATGTGACATGTTTCGCGTAATACACTGCGCGCATAATAATGTAACAGCTCATTACATTTTTGTTGCCTGTGGGTGAGATTAGATTTGGAGCTGTTTGTAAAAAGCGGAAAACGGATCGAGGCTTGGTGAATGCTGCTGGAGCACTAGCGTGGCTGACGATCCCCGTTGAGCACGACCTAATCCACTTCACTTTGCCTACAGCTAAGAAACGCACACCAATCTATATATTTTTTCTTTGTTTTTCCTCATATTACACCATTATGCATGCAACAACACACATTGTTCAAAAAGTTAATTACTTTGATTTGCCAGCAGCGGACATCCTTAATGTTTTGATTGGCCTTCATAATTATGTACATCAAATCACATATAATCTGGTTAATATTCTCCAATTTTCTGAATTGGTTCATGATTACATAACTATTGAATGGCTCCCCTCTGTAAGTTGAAATTCACGTCATTTTCTTAATATTTAGCTTAAAGATGTAATCAGCCTCAAACCTGGGCTGAAATCGATGTCTCTCAAACTCAGCGAAAGTAACATATGTTACAACAGGTACAAAATGAAACACATCTGACCACAAAAAACTAAACTTGTTTCTACCATTCACGAGAAAATAGAAGTTGATCTTTAAAAATAAACAGCATGGCATGCTGTTTATTTTTCCACGGCCGTGTCAACAAGCGTATACACGTATGGTGCATTCTACCAACGTATGCTATGCGACATCACCGAACCGTAGGCACGAGCAATGACGCTATCCTATGGCTGCAGCTGTGCAGCATTCAAATTCGTGAGCGTCGCTACGTCACTCATACGTCACGCAGTGACGTCATCTTCCTCTCCGCGTACAACCGACACTCAATGGCGAGACAGAAAAGCCGTCGAAGCGGGCAGAGTTACAAATTTCTCTAACAAGATATTCTTGCATTCGTTGTATATGACGATCCCACTGTCATCAAATATAATACATATGATGCTTTGGTAATCTTCCCTGCTGAAAAAACGCACAGGGGAGAGTTTACAAAATCCATCCATTTTGATGCTGATTACATCTTTAATCCCAGTTACGCAAACAGCGAACAGTTTGTTGAAAAGAACAAAAACAGTGTTCCGAACTGTTTTGTCTGCTGTGAGTGAGGTCCAAACACAGAAAACATGTGTTCGGAATGAATGGTCATGAAAGTTGCTTAATTTTGAGAACATGTTTTGCCCTGGAACAAGTTTCCGACTACATACCAATCAACTGGCGGGATGCGCCCGTGTGACAAAGGATTGAAGCTTAGGTAATGTATACTTGTGGTGCTGGCTGTTTGTTCCGAGATGAAATGTTCGCTGTGTGCGGGGAACAGGAACAAAACAGACAAAAAACACGTTTTCGTTCTATCTAATACAACAAAATGTTTGCTGTGTCCGTTGGACTTCAGAGGCTCTCAAATTAATATACATTCCAAATATCGAATAAAATCTAGGGCTTCCCACACAGTATTTGAATATATTTAACTGACAGCGAATAGGCAGTTTCAATATTTTTCACCATTATTAACATACTATTAATGCCGTGAATATTTACATAAATTAGTATTTAAATTCGTACAATCCCTGTCTTTTTCTCCATACTCGGTGAGGTCCTATATATTTTCCAAATTCAGTATATATTCAAATATTTTTTTTATTTAATACTGTAGGAAGATGTAAAATTCATTAATTTCACCATCTTGTATGAAAAACAGCTGAGTGACGTCGCACAAGTTGTGAAAGTAAATGTGAAGTGGCATTATGAAGTTAAGAATCCGTGAAGTTCAGGTCGTTGATGTTCTTGACTGTGCTGCAACTTGCGAAAATGGATACTGCCGCTCCACATGTTATGACTCGCGATGCAAACTTTCGTCTATATATGGATTGAGCATTGTCAAATGCTGAAAGTCGTCCAACATAGACAAATGTGTCCCCTGTAGTTTAGGAAGATAGAAACTGGCAATAAATGGAAGATAGGAAGAAAAATCTTATGTTAATTGATTGACCTATTCTGTTCATTATTAATGTGATATTTGAAACGAATAGTTTCATCATATGGGTGACGTTGTACTCAGAAACGACTTGGAAATCATTGAATCAGGAAATACTTGAACAGCGTAGACCGCTTCTCTCTTGCAAGAAAAACACTGGTGGTGTTCTAATTCTTCGGTTATGTCAGTTTGGTATAAAAATATATGCATCTAGTACGCATGTTATATATATTTTTCATGCATTATGAACAAGGTGCATCGAAACTATATGGGCCCATATTTTAAATTTAAAGATGTAATCAGCCTCAAAATGGATGGATTTTGTAAACTCTCCTCCATGCGTTCATTCATCGGGGAGGATTACCAAAGTATCATATGTATTATATTTGATGATAGTGGGATCGCCATATACAACGAATGCAAGAATATCTTGTCAGAGAAATTTGAAACTTTGCCCGCTTCGACGGGTTTTCTGCTTCGCCATTGAGTGTGTGTTGTTCGCGGAGAGGAAAATGACGTCACTGCGTGACGTATGAGACACGTAGCGACGCTCACGAATCTGAATGCTGCACAGCTGCAGCCATGGGATAACGTCATGGCTCGTGCCTACGGTTCGGTAATGTCGCACATCATACGTTGGTAGAATGCATCACACGTGTGTACGCTTGTTGACACGGCCGTGGAAAAAATAAACGGCATGCCATGCTGTTTATTTTTAAAGATCAATTCCTTCTATTTTCTCGTGAATGGTAGAAACAAGTTTAGTTTTTTGTTGTCAAATGTGTCTCATTTTGTACCTGTTGTAACATATGTTACTTTCGCTGAGTTTGAGAGACATCGATTTTTGCCCAGATTTGAGGCTGATTACATCATTTTAAGTGATACATGTACATATGTGAATTACACCTACGATCAATTGCAATCCAGGTAATCCAAGGTGGTAAATCATGAGAATACCATGATTATTCTAATCTGTCTATTAATTTAAGAATGTTATTAATCACACATATGCACAAAATTCACTCATGTGTGTTTATTTGCAGGTGTGCATATACGCTTATGCATGTAAATGTATCATTTGCGAAGCGTTCACATCATAATGGAACATATCAGTCCAAAGGTCAAAAGCCATGTTCACCATGTATAAAATGGAAATAAGCAGTTTATGCACAATAACTCCAGTTTCATCTTCATCAAATTTCCCAGGTGACTTACTCGTGTTAGTCTGAAAAAGTCTATGTTTATTAGAGTCGCAATACCAAAGGTGAAATGTTAACATGATCCTAAAACAATTACGATCAAAGTTTCCATGTCACAAAGAATATTTTGGTGCGACAGCAGTAATTTATGTGGGTATGAAGCATAAATGTTCCGCTGAACATTTTTTCAACATTGGTTGAACAGTAGGTTCTAAGGTTTACTCCAAATACACGGTATGCATATTTGCTATGCGATTACATAACCAGATTTGCATACAGTGCAAATTCGCATATGTGTAAAAAGACTTTTGCACAACCTCCGGACTAGATGCAAATTTACTCTCCATGCATACATACGCACATGTGCAGTTGCGTTCAAATGCTGAGTTTGCACACGTGTATTTTTAATTTGCACAGAATGCAAACGGGGCTTAAGATTCGTCCAATTGTTTTTACAGCCTTATTTTTGTTAAGTGTATTCGAAATTTGCAATTGAACAAGTACGGTTATTGCGGGGACAGTACTGCTCCGAATAGGGCCTTCCCGTTTTTTTCTTTTCTATTGAAGAACAAAACGTAACATTCCACATGCAGAGACACAGTATTTTGTTGAAGGTCTGTTCTGTTTGGCAAAATAAAAAATCGAATGAAATGCTGAAGATAACTATATACATATTGATGACATATCCAACTTGTTCACAATTTTGTAATCTCAGAGGAATAAGTTTCTTGATTATATCTATATCCGCTGCTAAAGGCTGACTCATGTTCCTACGCATGTCATACCACCATATACGAATGAAAATTAACGATTGACCGTTGTAGATCGCTGCTTGGCTTCTTGGAAATATCGCGTGAGTTCCATACTGGTGAACGGACTATGAGCCTCGCTCGTCTCTTTCCTCTGGCAGTGGTGTCCAGGAAGATTCCTTTATTCGTCATGGTAAGCTACCAATTTGGTGATAGCTTCCATCGCCGATTAGCAATAATATCATCACCCATGGTATTCGTCTCGAGTTGAGGGATTAGTAGAGTTTAATGTCGTTTTCAACCTTGTTTCAGTCATATCACGACGGCGCCTACAGGTGCCAGAACACGAGAGTGCTCACAGTTCCTGTTGCTCTGGATACTGATCAGACCAGCCAGTACAGCACCCGGTCACCTATCCAAGTATTGACCGAGCTTAACGTTGATTAACTTCGGTGATCTGACGAAAACCGGTGTGTCCAACGCTATAAGCCGTCTCGGGTGGAGATGATTGGCTGGTTCAGGGCGGTGTTGGTATGGCTCTATCGAAGTTGCCACATGAACAGGTACAATAAAAGCGTACCTGAGATACAACACATATCATTAATCGTTAGATTCTTGATATCTTCTGGGATTTTCTAGGTCAACATAAATGTATAGAGTGGAAAGTTTTAGATTGGTAATTCGAAGGGTATATACAAATATAGTGGGGCGGTTTGGTATATAGATACAAGCATATCTCTTCAAGCAGTGGACCGTTTGTGTCTACCTGAAATGCAATGTTTTTTCTGTTTTCTCTAAAAAATTCTGTTTTATAAGTGTATTCTATTTCACATCAGATAATTATTTCCTAATATATTATTCAGTTTTGCGGGGAAAATTGCATGTATACAAAATTAGAAAAATCTGGCAAAATAATCGAGCAAAACCGAAAAATTGGAGTGATATGCAACAGGTGGGAAAAATTGACGTCTGGTGACTAAAAAGCAACCATGTGACTCTACAGGAAAGTATTCGTCGACCGCGCTTTTATTGCAGATGTTCATGTGGAGACTATAAAGCACCCACACGGCCCCTAGCACCAAACAACTCTTCTGATGTTAATGAATGAGCATCATGGACGTCTGATGGAGTAAACGCCTTAACATGAGGTAACCTATTAAATGCAAGAAATCTAGAAAAACTAACCTGTAATGTCCGACGTCATACGGCTTAAATTTCCCACCGAAACAGTAAACCTACATATATATGTCGAGTGACACATATCACTGATAGGGTTAAATTCATTGTCTAAGAAACAAAACAGGATCTTCAAGCAAAAAAATCGCTTTTTTAATTATGATCGTATCGCTCGGGCGATTGTTAAAATAAAGTAAACATAGGAACAATTGTAACTGATATGGGTCAGTGAGCAAACCACACAATAGATATCCTATGCTGCACACGCTCAGATAAGACAACTGTCATTAGTAGCTGCTACGGGGATATTTCGTAAGGGAGGGAAGATAAGAAGAGAAACAGACCAGTTAAAGCCCTCTGGGGACAGGGGATATTAATATTTTTTCCAATGCGAACCTTCGTCAGCTTCATTCGCCCAATAGGACCGCATTCCCGTGTTTTATTTTCACATAATCAAACCAAAGTGGTATATAAGCCATGAATCTCTGCCCATTTGATAAGAGGGCTTACTGAACGTAACTCTGAAACGACACATACGGTACACAATGACGAAGTCATTAAAACCAATAGCAAGGAATGTTGGTTTCTTTCTGAGCTTGCTATGTACCCTTCTCGCCGGCCAAGTTATGGCGTTCAACGTTTACGCCGTACCACTGAAGCGCGCATTCAATTTCACGCAAACAGAAGGTAAGTACACACATCATCTCAGTTCCTCTTGCCGCTGCTACACTCAAATAAGTGCAATGCGTAAGTTCAGTTACTCAGAATTTTGAGTTGTACATGAATTCAAGTTTTTGGTTTTTCTCAAAAAGTAATTGTCCTTCTTACAGTATGTCACATTGCTTGGTAAACTGTAATAATTTTAGGTGAATCATAATGCGTAAATGCAGAAGCTCATAAAACAGGGCTATACCGACAATCGCCTCCACTCAAAATTTCTCAAATTTGACGAGGCATATCGCATGCTGATACTAAAATTCGAATGTAGCGTTCAAGTTTGTAACTCGTGCATAATTCCGCATAATCAGAGGCTAGCGAAGATCCTCATGGTGTTCATATGAACAGACACAATCGAAGTGTCACTGAAATAGATCCTACTCTAGATAATCCAAACTCATATGGATTCATACAGTATTATGCTGATCAGCGATACGAATTTTATATTTGTGGAACATCTTTGGTATCATTGATAAATGTTGACACGATCAAGAGATGGTTTACCAGCTGGAATTCTATTTCGCCGAAACGAACACCCAGTCGAGAAAAATTTATAGTCTTTCCAGTCTCCGTTTCAATAACCCAGACCTGGAATTGAACCAATAGTTCTCTTGCAAATCTACAGTTCCAACATAAGTGAGCTTTAGTTTTTTTCCCCTCTTTGCAGAAGCTGTATTTTTGAGATTGAGATTTCACGAATGTTAAATAAAGTTGAAAGTCCTCGAGTTAAATTTGAATATAAATAGAAGAGAAGACTACCTATTATTGTATTGTCTTATTACTATAATTTTTTACCGGTCCGTATGGTCACAGTTTTTTTCCTAAATGACATGAAACTATCTCAGGTCGTCATTGGGGTCACTGTGTAACCTAAGTGAGAAAAGTTAGAAAAGGGCCTCAGGTGCCCATAAGGAATAGGATTTTTGGACAAAAGGCCATAAAGGACAGTGAAAGTTAAGGTAATTTATTTAACAAATGAATAAATAAAATACGAACGATACCTAACGCCTCCCCCCCTCCAACCACACACACAGTAAATGTGCTTAAAATAGAGATGATGGGAGAATAGGGCATTTGGCACCGACTGGGGACGCGTCTGTACATTGTGGGGAGAAAATGGCGAGCCTGATTATCTATTGTTGTATAATCATATTCTCATATAACATCTCATCTAATACTTACTACATCTCTCTTTTAAAATATCCCCGGTTCATTTTCAACCAACCCGCTTACTCTCAAGTAAAATCTCTTCTGAATCATGTCTACATATCTTATTCGGTTTAGCAGTTCAGGGGCAAAAGTACGCGGGCAGTCTCATTGGCCAATATTTTCGACTCTCGCACATTGTCTTGCGTTCGGGTCTTTTATCAGTGTTTTTCGTAGGAGAATATGTCTCATACTTACTTTATGTTTCGCCCTTTTATTTTAGACGTAGATCGTTTATGTCCTGCCAAACATGGACAATATTTTTGTATTACATAGTTGGATTGAATATGTATTAAACACGAAAAAAAGTTGTATTGTGTATTTATAGACTTCCACAAGGCCTTCGATACTGTCCGGGGAGGGTGTCGATACTGTCCGGTGAGGGTGTCGATACTCTCCGGGGAAGGTGTCGATACTGTCCTGGGAGGGTGTCGATACTGTCTGGGAAGGGTGTGTATGGTATAAAATGATCGAGGAAGGATCAAAGATTTTTCCTCGCATATTCCCCCTACTATCTGCAAATGATACATGCATTGTTGCAGAGGACGAAAACAGCCTACAGATTGCCCTAACGTTCTTTGAAGATTACTGTGTCTGCTTGGTACTATTTGTTAATATTGTTAAGACGGAAATTATTTAAACGTCGAAAAAAATGTTTTGCCAGCATTTCACTGTAAAGGACACAAACTTGATATTGTTGATGGATATTGCAATCTTGGTATTAAGCCGAGATTCACTGGCAGCTTATTAACTGCACGCCACGAAATTATTATTTGACGTTACTGAAATAAACCACCTCTCCTTACCAAAAGACTGTCAGCTTAAATTACTTGAGCAAGAAGTTTCAACGATAGTACTTTGTGGATGTGAAATATAGGGTTTTGAACAGTTTGATATATTGAAAGCTCCATTCTGCAAGTTTGTAAACGAGACATAGGAGTGAGGAAATTCTCCATCAATTTTTATTGTCTGCTATGAACTTGGAATTTATCTACTATATGTGAAAGGATTTATTCGAATGTTAGCTTTTTGGATGAAATAATTAAAGGTGAGGAAAGCAAAGTATGTTACCTTCTTTGGAAGTTTATGTTTGCAGAAAGAAAAACTGTCAAATCCTCATGGTTAAGCTGTATCAAAACAACTCTGTGTAACACGGGCGTCAACTATGTATGAGATTAACAAAATGTATACAATACTGCCTATTTTCCATCAAGAATCAATTTATTCATGAATGGTGCAGCGAGTGTACTATTGGTCAAAACGTGTCAATTACAAAATATTCAAAACCGACTTCCAATTCGAAAACAAATATCTGACTATTTTGAACGAACAGAGCAGAATTATTATCAGCATATAACACGATAGATACTCTACAGCATGTGATACACGCAGCATTGGAGATGAATTTCAGTTTTTGTAGACTTGCCCGGAGTTAAACGAAATTACATCCTGGGAGAAGTATATACGAAGGTAAAAATACACGGCCGAAAGATCATCAAATTCAGAAAGCTATTCCAGTCGGAAGATAAAGGCAAGGAAAGAAACTTGTTAAGGAAGGAATATCTACATAATTAATAATAATGCGTAAATGTATATGTAATAATTCTGTCATTGCTGAAACTATCACCCGTCAGCTGTAACCCACATTGTATACCTCTCCTGCTACGCTGATTGGTTAGAGGTCAATAAATGCAATACGGTGCTTACTCTTTGTCTTACTAATAACTTTCACACGCACCATGAAGTGAACTATCTAATAAATTTCAACATATCACAAAATCTCTAAATTAGACTGTACAAAAACCCGTAATGCATATGTTTGTGCTATAAAACATAACCTGGAAAAGATACACCAACGCGGGAGGATATGAAAAAAAATATGAACGATTAGTCGCGTCCGGGCAAATGAAACGCCTGTACTATAAACGCTAGGAGTAAAAATCGCATTTTGGAACCTGTCAAGACATGAGGGGAGATTTAATCTCTCACTAAATATTTTACTTAATTCTTCACATATGGAGATGACACTTTCCACACTACACCCTTGGGGCAAGCTCTATCCGAAAATGTAAAAAACAAAATCCAAGATGGTAGCGTTGATGACGTTATGGTGATGTCATCTTCAAAACAGATTATTCATCGATTTTTCGGTCAAATTTGTCGATTTATTTATTTATGTTTTTCTTTGCGAAAACGGCATGATAAATTAGGAAGAATATTCTTTTGTGAAATAAAATAGATTTTCTCCAATTTTCCTCGAAGGAAAGCAGACGAAAATATCGCTTTTCTGATATCCCACATGGACGCCATCTTGAAATTACCCATGATATTCCACCCATGATTTTCTACTTGGTGCAAATTGGCTCAAACTGACCCCAATATGATAGCTTAACCCGGGGCTAGGGGCCGTATGAACCCATGCACTTCAAGATCCTAATGGTACTCATATGAACAGTCACAATCGAAACGTGACTGAGATATATAATTCTTTAGATGACGACTTTACAACGAATATTATGGATTAAGAATACTGATCAGCGATACGGATTTGATATTTTTGGAACATCATGATGTCTTGCCGGCATCATTGAAAACTGTTGACCGCTTCTCTCTTGCAGGAAACAAGCCTATGTTTATGTATACTATGATTGTCTTTTTGAATTTGGTGGTAGTACTGTTATATGGAATATGGAATAGGTCTTTGGATTATGGACGCGGATATTCTCTAATGTACGACGGCTGAATTATGAATGATGGACCAGACGCTTGTAATTTGATATATGTTGGCATTGTGGGAAGTTGATGCTGGGTCGACGTTGGGCCTTACAGACTAGTATTTTGTGTTAAATGCCGTGATTTTCATCTGACGACGATACAGCTCACCAATCCCCAGCTAATTAACATAATGTAAGAAACTTAGCACCGAGGATACATTGGGATTGATAAACATATGCGGTTCTTTGTAATAAACATTTTCGATGAATTCCTTAAAATTCTGTCCATTCGGCTTGTTGCAGAACACTAAAAATTGATTTATTTTATCAACTTTATCACATTTAAATACTCTGAAAAGTTTAAGAGTACACACAAATTGAAGGAAATGAAATTGTAAAAAAAACATTGATAGGGAAAAGCTGATTTACATATGACGCCCCTGTGTGGTCACCAGGACAGATAATTAGAGTTCGGTTGCGCATTGGGTTAGAACAGTAGTTAAATATATATTCAGTGAAGTTTTCTCTCGGTCAGCCTGATGATAACAAAATATGTTAAGCAGAATACGGCCTTCCTTCATCGTCAGTGAGCCACCCAAAATTTCTTGGTTATTTTGTCATTAAGGTTAACGATTTATGACACTTTAGCATCGTAAAGACATTCTGGTAACAAGCAGATTCGCATTCATCACCCTCGAATTACCAAGAAACCACTTAAGGATGTCCGCTGGTGGTAAATCAAAGTAATTAACTTTTTGAATAATGTGTGTTATTGCATTCATAATTGTGTAATATGAGAAAAAACAAAGAAAAAAATATAGGTTGCTGTGCATTTTTGAGCTGTAGGCAACGTTAAGTGGACTGACCCATGCTCAATTTGGTAACACAGAAATCATAGGGAATAGCCCTAGTTTTGAAGCATATTCATGAAAAATTCATATAAATAGTATTTAACTTTTTCTTATATTCCAACTGTTTGCAGATAATCACAATGTCTATCAAAATTTAGCAAATTGGATGGATGTTGCTGTGCAAAATTCTCGGCTGGAAGGCTTTTAAAGGAAATCCCCATCTCTTAACCTAGGGAAGGGAGATAACCCAAGACAAAAACAAGCAAAATGGCTGCCAAAGTCAAAAACCACCAGCGGACATCCTTAAAACCAGCTTGTAACACCAATTGCCTTTTTCCATCTTTCTAATATACGATTATTCCAGTTGCTTTAGTACAGGAATAAAATATTCGAAGAATTCGACGGGCTGATATAACTTGTCGATATCTTCATAAAATGGTGAAAAGAAAATGGTGAGATATTATATAAATGGTTCAGTCATTAACACTGATCCATCGTTTATATACTGTATATAGGTATCTGTATAAATATACTATTGTGCACACGCATATAAACAATGAGAAAAACTCTTGAGTCAAGCTCTGCCAGCGAATGTAAAAAAAAATCCAAGATGGCCGCTTTGATGTCGTCAAAGTAAAGTCATCTTCAAAAAAGGCCTCGCGGAAAAGCAGAAATTTTGAAAACATTTTTTTGGTACACCACATGAACACCATTTTGAATTTACCAATGCTTCTCTGCCCGGAGGATATGCAAATAGGCTCGAAATGGCTCCAATACGATATACTACAAAGTCATGGAGTGTCATCTCTAAATTGTTTGTCGTTCTGGATATAGGGTAGAAAGTGTGGGAGGAGGCCATGGTTCCCCCACAGGTCTGGTAAGGTTAACTGACAAACTTAGTTAAAATTCTATCAAGGCTTCTCAATCGATATAGGACCTTTCTTCCATCAATCGAATGTGGCGTTCATTGCCCCATATCAGGAATATTTAATAGCTGTTTTATCCGGGCTACTATATGTATTATGTTCTTGAACATGGAGCGCAATGGAGTTCACATAGCAGTTCCTACATCTCATAAATCTACCCTGTGTTATGGAACAACAGTCTGCCTGCAAGGTGGTAGCGTCAGAGAGATATTCGACCACAATGGTTTATATATTCGGTTAAACCAATGAAATCCTGTGTATTAACGGCCCTGGGAGGAATGTTATGTTAGGCGGACAAGTTAATGCATGACAGTAACATCTTACAGCATCTTTAACTTGGGGTAGGTGAGTTATCATTTTATTAAGATTGCGTTAACTGATATATTTGTGCATACTGAAAGGAAAGGAACTGAATATTTACTTATCACTAATCAAAACTGCTCCCTTCACTGCTCACTCATAAATCATGTTACTTGTGTCATTTCGAAACTTCTTCACGAACTCTATGTTCACCCACATCCCAGTCCCAATGCTTTCTGTAATCTGAGCTCTTCTCTGTCATTCTATGAGGACCAAAGGGCCTCGTCTATAGAACAAGTTGCACACTAGTATTAATACATACAATACATGTTTAAACAATTCTCATTGATTAATGATATTATCTCCCCATTTCAATAACATTTAGTCTCGTGTCTGTTGCCTAGCTATTATCCGTATATCGGCACACATTATATGTGAATTGAACATGGTCTGAGATTACTTATTTATTTATATAATGTTCTCATCGCTTATATTCATTGCATTAGTCATAAACTTCCATTATATGTATGGTTATGTTCACTGCAGTATAATAGAGATAGAGTCAGTCCCCTGAGGTTTTATCCACTCGCATTCATCCAATCAATTGTGTATCGTTCATTGATATTGGTAAATATTGACACATTAAACTGTTGACATTCACGTTTGAACTACTGTGACGTTATATCGGAATTGGTCGTTTGTGTAGGTTTCTAATTGCTTCCTCGACCCACTCTAGATAGTAAATAAAGCGAAACATCGCATCGCAAACGTAATTTACTTTTAAGACATTATCGGGATACTAGAGTGTTTTGCAAATATTCTGCACGCCAATACCTTCATTAGGGCATCATTAGTACTGGTATGAATGTTTGTCATCAGATGTATGGGGATGAGTCATGTCATATCAGAATGATAACAATTGTCATAATTGAAGAGTACCGTATCCTTGGTGATGTACATGTAAACATATCGTACGGAATAACAAGAATTTTGATTCAGAGGAGTTATTCACCCGAACTGTATTCTGGACTTTATTTATCCGTCCTGGAGAGATATCCTCACATGTGTAGCACATATTTACTTGTGCGGTCATCTGGCATCTTTTCCCGCCACCTCTGTAGTTGCGATTAATTTGATTTCCAAATGATATTCTTTTGAGAGTCGGAGCTAAGATAGTTACACAGTAAATCTATCGACTCATGTAGCGTATGAGTTTTAAACAGCAGCATTGGGATCTCTAGAAATAGACCACTGAAGAAGACTTCTTCGCTCTTCAAGTGAAATCATTTCAGAGTGATATTTTACCCATTCAAGTTAGAGCTTTCTCCTGAAAAGCTGAGTTCAAGGCAGAAATGGAAAATTTGAATAACAGTCAGTATTCACGGACAGCATCAGAAGAATTCCTTCAGCTTGCAACAGCAATATGTGTCGGATTACTTGCTGCGTTCGGCTTGCCTGCTAATTTGCTGTTGATTGTGTCCGTCTTACGCAAGAGAGCTCTTCGAACATCGGCGACGTACGTTACGATGGTTAGTCTAGCCCTCGCTGATCTTTTGGTTATGTTGACATTCCCAGGTCTCATACTACAGCTTGATGCACAATCAAAAACTCTGTGTACCTTGTTGTATTACATCGTATTTGCACTAGGAGGAACAAGTGTCTACCATATTGTGGCATTTTCGGTGTTACGATATTGCATTCTCGTTAAGCCTTTCTTCGCGGCCAAATACATTACAGTGAAAACTACTATTGTCGCGTGCTCCTGCATCTGGATAACGTGGCTTGCGTATGCGTCAGGAACGACGCATTACATCGAATTCGTGACACTAAACGTCAGCGCTAACTCTTCTCTTCATGTTTGCGAATTGGATCAAAATTCTACTCCGTTCAATACAATCACCTTTGTCATGATATCCATTATTCCGCTAATACTTATCGCATTTTTTCATGTGATGAAAGCATACAAAGTTCACAAAGGGTTTACGATGTCTGAAAGTCAAACACCCAGACAGAACGTCTCAACAAAAGTAATTACGGCGATACTCATATTGTTTGTGTTGACACAGTTTCCATCGGGAATATTTTGGTCAACGGTGTATTTGTTCCAAATTGATGTTTCTGGTGTTTTCCAACTGTTTGGAATGTTACTGATGGTCTTGAATTACGCCAACAGTGCAATAAACCCATTGTTGTACTTTTTCTTATCGGCGAGAGCTAGGCAGAACGGGATATGTTGCAGGAAAAACGACCATGTTCCACATGAAATATAACTGTTCGCTGGTGAAAAACTTATTCGGTGGATGTCTAGCTTTCGGGATCCATTTAATGGGTATCCTTTCCTCACGGCAAGTACATTTCCGAATATGGATTATGAATAAACACTAAATCTCAGTACACCCGACCAAGCTTCCCATGTCAAGTGTACAGTGTTCGACTTAAATGGTTTAATTTCGAAATACGGTAAAATTTCATCTGGCCCAAAGATTAACACGAACACCTATCACACCCAGAAACAATGGTTGTCACAGAAAATAAGCCAGGAAGGCGAAGAAAAGGACTGCGCAAGCGCATTACATAGTTTGTCTCTCATTTCCAACAAATCATCTCTGTAAAAATGTGATGTGATATAAAGTGATATACTGCAAAGTGGATTACAACCTCGACAGACCCATCGGATTTCAGCAAGCGCAAGAAGCAGACCTAATACCATGATTTATTTATTCAGAATGTCCCAGATTTTCATTGTAGCACACCATTTGACAACTAGTTCCCTGTTGCAAAAGGCAGCGATGTCATTCTTTACTCGATCCTGAACGGATATGGCCGAATGCTGCCAACAGGTAGAGGTGGTTACTCGTATACACGATCTAAGAAACTGTGTAATTGAAGAATTTGTAAACAAATTGTGGTCAGTCGTTCATACGAACATGCACAAGGAAAACTTGGTCCCGCGTACCAGGCTTAAAACGGTATTCAGGCACATGAAGTGTGGAGAAGGCTACATTGAAACAACGGTTCAGAATACGAACTGAGAGTATACACAAGGTAAAATGTTCTGAAGTAAATGATTGTGAAGAATGATCTATTTCAGAATATGTTCCGAATACTGTTTAAGAAATATACCCGCACACAAACATCTTATTTTAAGTAGACACTCCGCTCTATTGTGGACAATAATACCTTAATCGTCTGTTAACATACAATGAGATAGTAGACTGGAAGTTTTACAACATAACAATTATTCTATATCTGCAACAGTGTGCTGTCATGGCGCGCTTGTGCCGTTTTCAACCAAATTGGTCTCATCGTTAACCTTTAATAAATGATCGCTTATTATTTTTAATATAATTGAGAAATATAAATCATTACTGACGACTGTGTTACACAGTTGGACATCCTAAATCCCACACAGTAACTAGATTCGAAGTGGTTATCAGTTTTATCGCATTGCACTGCTTTATTATTGCTACAATTCGTAACCGTTCGCTATTCTTTCATTTGATGTTAAGTTTGTTATGGCTGAATATTGTTCTAGTTTGTATGTAAACAATTTGGTAATACTGACCAGTATAGAAATAGTTTTCGTCTTGAAAAGTTGTAAATTGTCGAAACCGGTTAAAAATAGATAACTTGAATCACATTCTACATTCGTCATTTTAGGATGAACCACGGAAAAGAAAATGTTCATTGTGATTATATGTTAGACCATACATAGTCGCATCCTTCTAGGTTGTGTGTGTGGTGGGGGGGGGGGGCAGTCGGAAACCTGGGTAGTTAATGTGCTACGGGGAATTATAGCGGAAGAAGGAAATTCTGGAGAAAAACCCTTTACATATGGGACATGAAGTAACAATTTACACCACTTTTCTGCTTCCGCTGCTTTATAGGTTACATGCAAGGTACCATTTTGATCGTATGTGTTGCCACCAGAATAAAAATTTGTTTTAATTGGTCAAAACTCGTCCCTTATGTGGGTCAGTAGGGAATTATCTTGACTTTAAAACGATAATTACGATAATGTGTTCCTGGTGATATTCTTTCAAATTGTTTTTGAAATGGAACTTATATTTTCCAACATGTATGTTGTCCTTCCTGGGATTTTTTCCATCTAAATTTAGTGAAGTAGTTTTTCTTGTGCATTTTGACTTAATATTGTGAACTTTAAGAACTTTTGTAGAGTATATGTACAGAAAAATACCTCAAGAGGAACTCATTTTCTTCTCCCTATTATGTTCAGAGGTTCTGCCTCACGAAATGTTTTTCAATCTAGATATAAAATGGTGCTTTCTGGTGCATTTTGACAGTATATGTTCGATTTGTCAAATTGTTTTTAGACGTCTGGATGAACGCAAGGAACTCAATCCATACTCATGTTTTGAACAGCATGGACCTATTTTTCACAACTGTATGTAAAACGGGATAGGTTCAGCCTTCATTTTTCAGTTTTAAGAACTTTATAAGGCTATGCAGACGTCTCCTAGAAAAATTGCGTTTTGAGGTGTAAACTACATGGATGCATTATGGTGCAGTCGGATAGTAGAATTATCATAATGTCATTCTTTCCGGAAACCATCAAAACTATACACTAATTATAGATTTAAATGTTTATTATATTTCCTTCGCTGCAATCCGTGGTGACCCGCTATTCCGCCGTCCTGTAATGGTCCACATTTGATCTATCTATGTCTGATGGCATACATGCTACAATAAAGCTGGTGTAGATGAGCTACACATCTCTGAACACTGAAGCCCCATACCAGCACATTCGAAGTGATCCCCTGAACTAATCGTTCTCCGATTTTTGTATTTTTACTATTTTGTATAATGGCCTTTATGTATGTACACAGAAAATTTTGATCATTACACTCAGCGGCCTTTACCACACCATCATACTGTGACTTTAAATCTCTGCATACCACAACATGACCATCTCTCGGCCGAAATCCTCCTAAATTCCATCCAGAGTAACTTGATATACACCATCCAGAAGGCTTCACCACAGGTCTTGTTTTCAGGGTCTAATGTATATGCAAGAAATGATAGCGAGGAAATATGATGGGTTGATTATATTGTTTATGCTTTGGTTCCCAAGAAATCTTCTCTACAGCAATCACATGATTGTTAAATCGACTAACTTCAACCAGGGACTGGATATTCTTAGGCGGTGAAGATGAGACTCCATCAGGTCACTCTGACTACATTAACGTTCAGGTGATCCAGCAAAAAAGCCGTTAAAGAGGCTCTAAATCTGGGAGTTAATGGGAGTACTTCTATGTCGCCCGACAGCAATACGCTACAACAAATAATATATCGAAAATCAACCTTCTCATAATTACAGATCATGTACAGATATGACGACAAGAATCGTTGGAATTTTGATCGCGGATATAACTCTCATAACAGAGCAATCGACTAGAAACACATTTTGCCGCTAGGTTACCCAATCGAGAGACTAGTTATAGTCATTCAATTGAAAGGTTTCCCGATCGCTGAGTATTTGCGTTCACGCTGAGTAACACATTGTCGTGTCTAATCAATACCGAGACAGAGGAAGTATTTAATTGTCCGGTTGTGCCTATCGGATTAACACACGCATACATGTATTATATGTAATACCTGCCTGCCAAATCGAACGTAATGATGCAAACATTGAAAAAAGTGCGAAGCTTATCACTAGTGTTAAGAATGCCCATATACATAATCACATTGTTGTCTCAGGTATCTGCAAATATTTACTCCTCGGTTCATTGACATGTATCACTGGAATTATACAGAGCGGTACAGTGCACGTGATAATGACTCTAAATATGGCTAATTTCCGTAATAATATATTAATGTAAGTTCCGAAAAAGTTGGACACTTTATCCTTACTTGAGTGTTTATATACATACGGGGTAAACATATTTTTCTTCATACAATTTACTACATTTTTTAATATAATGATATTCATTCCCTTTTCGAAGAAATATACACATACGTTCATTTTCACAGTCTGTTGGTTCATATGCCAGTTTTTTTCCTCAGAAACCGATTGGTACCGGTTCTAATTTTCAGTAATAATTTGAACAGGTTTTCTGGTATATCAGTAACGATAGCTTTCAAATTTAAAACTACTTTGAAGGATGCTGAGTCCTTCTCTAGACAGTTTTACACATCTCTGAAATTTGTCTCTGTACAGCTAAAAGTATGCCGTATAGCTATTGTAATGCGCATTTCTTAAATATTCCAAAAATATAATTGTTGTCAATTTCGGTCTAGTCCTTATTCTACTGACATTAATTAAATTTCAAGACTGTGAGTTGCTCGATTTTGTAAACAAATATTCCATTAAATCTCAATAGAATGAGAATTAGACTAAAATTGACGAAACTGGGGGACAAATTTTCTGTTGTTGTCTTCTACTGGAAATGATGATGTAAGTTACCCTATGTTGAATGCTTTTTTTAAAACAGCATTCGAAAAATCGAAATCATTTTTTAAACCCGACTATGTTCACAACCTTAAGGTTTACAGTGAACAAATTTATATATTTGGAATTATACAGCTATGCCCTTCCAGAAAATGTATACATTACCTTAGCTACGAGGCATACTTTTAGCTGTTTTAAGATAAATTCTAGATGGTATGTAAAAGTGTGTGCAGAAGGGCTCAGTACCCATGATAGTTTCATAGAAAATATACCTATGGAAGAATTCCTTGTCCGATCTCCAGCAGTGCAGGACTGATCATCCGAATTTCGTTTAAATATAACCCGAACCGTTGTAACTTGATATGTATTTTTTGCAAACACGCCACATAGGCCACAATCGTTAATAGTTTTCTTTTCGCAATCAAACCAGCAGTAGCTATAATCCGACCCGACAATCGCTCTGCTATAATACTGAGGTGAATTCAAACGCCATATATTATATTAAAGTACAGTGAATCCATTTTTTTCGAATAATTTTACGGAACGTAGCGCATGTATTCTCAAAATATCTGTCTCATCAGGGGATCGTGAATCTCAGTCATACATGTACATTATTCAGTTATCGCTGATGCTTACTGTAGTTATCTTACGACAGGAGCAGTTATTCCAGTCAGAGCGACTAGGCTAGATCTAAGACATATTTCAGAGACTGTTCAGCGTATTTATCATGCGGTTTTCTTGCAGTTTACAGAGAGAGAGAGAATTAAAGTTTAAAGAATTTTCAGTATTATTTCAGCTATATAGCGACGACCAAACAAAATTTCAAGTATTCCAACAAAAACAAGTTAATAATCCAGCCATCCAGAAGTAATCTACACAACACATCAAAAGCATTTACATACATTAAAATTTATACAACAAACCGATTTCTCTCAGATAACTTAAAATACAATATTCTTTTACTCGACTAAAAGATCTTCTAAAGTAGCGGCTTGATAAAAGGAGACCGCAGATAACCTAAAATACAATATTATTTTACTCGACTAAAAAGATCTTCTAAAGTAGCGGCTTGATAAAAGGAGACCGCACTGCGGTTAGTGTGTCGGCCTCGTAAGCGGTAGGTACTGGGTTCAATCCCAGGTCGAGTCATACCAAAGACTTGAGAAATGGAACTTGCTGCTTTCTCGCTCTTGTTCAGCATTAAGAGGACAGAACAAGAACTGGTTCGGTCGGTGTCAGTATAATGTGACTGAGTGGGGTGTCATGTCTGTCTACGGCATGATATTTCAGTAGAACATCACTATAAAACGGCAGCATTAGATCTGCTCTGTTACAAGTAGGTAGTCCCGACACTCCCCTTCAGTTCCCCGTCGTGATATAGCTGAGAATGTAAAATGTCGACGTTAACCCTATTCACTCACTCACTCACGTGATAAAAAGAATCTCTTACAATCGCAATATCCATACAGTCGATCACAATATGTTTCACTATGAGATCTTCGTAACATGGAATACACCTTGGGGTTGGTTCTTTTGTAGTAAATGTTCGTGAGTTAATCGTGTATGGCCGATTCTACATCGCCTGATCATGGGTTTATCGTAACGTTTCTTGTTGCCCAGATAAGTATAGCCTACAGGGTTTTTTTAACTCATGAAGTTTGTTATTATCCACAACATCCCATAGCAACAAAAAAGAAAACCATAAAATTTATATCGAAATGGGATCCTCTGGCAAGTTCAGTAGAATAACGGTCATGGATCACATAACTAACATTAGACACAAAGATGTTATAGTTTCAATCTTCAAGGTATAAACATCAGAAAATCGTATTTGGTTTAGTTTCAAACTGAACAAGTTGATGGAGAACAGTAAGATCAAATTACAGCGTCATATAAATTGGAGTAGGTAATTTATCAGCATTGCGTTAACTGATACAAGCGTCTAGTCCGTCATTCATATACTCATGCATATACACCACCCCGTGTTGCAAGGATCTGAATATTTTGCTTATTAATCTAAAATGTTACCGTACTGGACTGCTCACTAATAAATCATGTTACTTCAATCATGTTACTTGACCGCTTCTCTCATGCAGGAAACTAGCCAATGTTTATATTATGATTATCTTTTTGAATCTGGTGCTAATGGTGTTATATGGAATAGGTCTTTGGATTATGGACGCGGATTTTTAGCCCACCATCACCAGATGGTGGGCTGTTCAAATCGCTTTTCGTCCGTGGTCCGTCGTCCGTCCGTCAGTCCGTCCGTCCGTAAACAATTCTTGTTATCGCGATTTCTCAGAAACTACTTTATGGATCTTTCTCAAATTTGGTACACAGGTTCCCCTTGGGTCTAGTTTTGCAAGATACCTTTTCTGGTCTGATTCGAAAATCCAATATGGCCACCAGGCAGCCATCTTGGATTTCCCCATGAAAACTTGTTATCGCGATTTCTCAGGAACTACTGCATGTATCTTTCTCAAATTTGGTACACAGGTTCCCCTTGGGATCTAGTTGTGTAAGAAACTTGTTTTGTTCGATTCGAAAATCCAATATGGCCACCAGACAGCCATATTGGATTTCCCGATGAAACTTTATCGTCATTTCTCAGGAAGTACTGCATGTATCTTTCTCAAATTTGGTACATAGGTTCCCCTTGGGGTCTAGTTGTGCAAGAAACTTTTTTTGTTCGATTCGAAAATCCAATATGGCCACCAGACAGCCATATTGGATTTCCCGATGAAAGCTTGTTATCGCGATTTCTCAGGAACTACTGCATGTATCTTTCTCAAATTTGGTAGACAGGTTCCCCTTGGGGTCTAGTTGTGCAAGATACCTTTTCTGGTCTGATTCGAAAATCCAATATGGCCACCAGGCAGCCATCTTGGATTTCCCCATGAAAGCTTGTTATCGCGATTTCTCAGGAACTACTGCATGTATCTTTCTCAAATTTGGTACACAGGTTCCCCTTGGGGTCTAGTTGTGCAAGAAACTTGTTTTGTTCGATTCGAAAATCCAATATGGCCGCAGACAGCCATATTGGATTTCCCGATGAAACTTTATCGTCATTTCTCAGGAAGTACTGCATGGATCTTTCTCAAATTTGATACACAGGTTCCCCTTGGGGTCTAGTTGTGCAAGATACTTTTCCTGGTCCGATTTGAAAATCCAGTATGGCCACCAGGCAGTCATCTTGGATTTTCCCATGAAACTTTATCGTCGTTTCTCAGGAACTATTGCATGGATCTTACTCAAATTTGGTACACATGTTACCCTTAGGGTCTCGATATGCAAGATGCCTTTTTCGGTCCGAATCGAAAATGCGTATTGTCAACAGGCGGCCGTCTTAGACTTCCCCATGAAATTTTGTTATCGTGATTTCTCAGGAAGTACTTCCTGGATCTTTCTAAAGTTTGATACACAGGTTCTCCTTGTTGTCCAGTTGTGCAAGATACCTTTTCTGGTGCGATTCCAAAATCCAATATGTCCATCAGGCGGCCATCTTGGATTTCCCCATGAAACTTTGTTATTGCGATTTCTCAGGAACTACTGGATGGATCTTTGTTAAATTTGGTACACAGGTTCTCCTTGTCGTCTAGTTGTGTACGATACCTTTTCTGGTCCGATTCGAAAATCCAATATGGCCAACAGGCGGCCATCTTGGATTTTCCCATGCAACTTTGTTATCGTGATTTCTCGGTCCGAATCGAAAATCCAATATGGCCACAAGGCGGCCATCTTGAATTTCCCCTTGAAACATTGGTATCGTGAATTCCCAGGAAATATTTCATGGGTCCTAGTAGTGCAACATAACTTTTTTTGGTCCGATTCGAAAATCCAATTAATACGGTATTCTCAAGTTGTGACGTTGCATCACAAGAGTCGGCTGATCAAACGGTGGGGCATATTCTATATATTGACTATAGAGAATATCCATACCTTCACCTTCCATATCAAGGAGTTAAAATAATTCGGAATTGAAATGTATTTCTTCAAATTTTAAATCAGTTTTCTTTAGTCCATGCAGTAGCAAGTGAACTGCCCCACCCTTTCGTCTGCCGGCGGGTCGGCTACATGAAGGGACGCCATTCTTGTGACTCAACGTCACAACTCGACAACTGTAGACTATTGCATGTTTCGATCCAAGGGAGATAATCTGGATTCAGGCACTTTCGAAGTTTCAACATTACTGCACGGACCGGATCCCTTCAGTATTAAGTATTGTACCATCTTACTATTTTCGAGCATGGTATCTTAAAAGAGATATCTCAAACTAGCCCAGTAAACAGAACAGAATTAGCATTCGTTCCTAATTATAAAATCTTAAGTATGTTTCATAGCTCATGCCAAAGTGTTAAAGAGATTGGTCTTCGCTTCCAGTACCCAATGATGACACGTGCAAAAAATAAATAAAAAAAAAATACTACAAAACGGAGTCGAAGGGTCCTCCGCACATGTACATTCACTTTCAGACTAACTTTGACCATTTCTCTTGTATTATAACAACCGACATAAGTACAGTTTCTAGAAATCTTGAAACTTTCTGAAACTTAGATTATATCTTGGTGTTTTTCAGTCTCCCTTTTTCGATCTTTTTCGCTCAGATTCGAAATTCTGTAAACAAAATTACAAATCAATCGTTTGTTCTTAGTAACAATGAACAAAAAGATCCTCTAGTCATTAGCTTACAATTATCGGACAATGATGGGCGCCAAGATCCTTCAGGATCTCTCGTCTTTAATGGGTGACGTCTGAAAAACGAATGACAGTCCAGACGCTTGTAATTGCATCACTTCGAAAATTCTTCACGACGATCTCTGATGTTCACCCAAGTCCCAATCCTTTCTGTAATCTGAGTTCTTCTCTGTCATTCTATAGAACTGTCATACTATTGCCCACTGGTTTAATACCATTTTCATTCTATGTTAAAAAAGTATAATTGATTATTGCTATTTTCGCTCATATAGATAACACTCAGTTTCCTGTCTCCTAGCTATTATGCGTATATCGAAACAAATTATTTGTTCATTGTACATGGTCTGAGAAAACTTTTTTTTAATATAAAGCTATCATCGCTTATATTCATTTCATTCGTCATAAGCTTCCACTATATGTATGGTTATGTTCAAAGCTATATTTTTGGGATAGAGCCAGTCCTCTAAGATTTTTCCCACTCTCATTGATCCAATCAATTGTGTATCGTTCATTGATATTGGAAAATAAACGGAACGGTTGGCATTTTACGCTTGAACTACTGTGAATGGGTCGTGTGTGTCCTTCTAATTGTTCCCTCCAAACGCTCTAGATAGTAAATAAAGCAAAACATCGAATCACAAACGTAATTTGCTTTTAAGATATTATCGGGATACTAGAGTGTGTGTAAATATTCTGTATGCAAATAACCTCAGTAGGACATCATTAGTGCTTGTATGATTATTTGTCAGCAGATATATGTGAATGAGTCATGTCATCCGAATTGCGGTGATGGCAAAGGATGATGAAAATTGTCATAATTGGAAAGTACCGTATCCTTGGTGATGTACATGTAAATATATCGTACGGAAATAATTCTGATTCAGAAGAGTTGTTCTCCCAAATTTTGATTCAGAAGAGTTGTTCTCCCAAACGGCTTTCTTAACTTTATTGTCATCCGTATAGTGTCGCGGAGAGATATCCTCACCTGTGTACCACATATTTACTTGGGCGGTCATATGGCTTCTTGTCAGTACCGCGGTATCTCTTCCCTCCACTCCTATAGATGCGTTAAATTTAATATCCAAGTGATTGTCTTCTGAGAGTCAGAGCTAAGTGAGTTACACGGTAAACCTATCAACTCATGTAGCGTGTGGGATCATCCTGATTTAATAGACCATCGAAAAAGATTTCTCCACCCTTCAAGTGAAATCATTTGAGACTGACATTTTACCCATTCAAGTTAAAAGTTTCTCCAGAAAACCTGAGTTTAAGGCAGAAATGGAAGAACTGGATAACAGTCGGTATTCACGGAATGTTACTGATCGTTTTGAATTACGCCAAACGTGCAATAAACCCACTGATATACTTTTTCTTATCGGCGAGAGCTAGGCAGAACGGGATATGCTGCAGGAAAAACGACCATTTTCCAGATGAAAGATAACTGCTTTTTATCTTCGCTGTTACAAACTTATTCGGTGGGTGCCTACTTTTCGGGGTCCATTTAACGAGTATCCTTCCCTCAGGACAAATGCATTTCCGAATATGAATTATGAATAAAGGCTAAATCCTGGTACACCTGATCAAGTTTTCCATGACAAGTGTACAGTGTTCAACTCAAATTGGTTAAACTGCGAAATACGGTAAAATTTCATCTGGCTAAAAACACCTTTCCCACCCAGGAACAATGGTTGTCTAGAAAATAAGTCAAGATGGCGAATAAAAGGACTTACAAAGTTCATCTCTCATTTCCAACAAATGAAAAATGTGGGGTGATATGCTGCAGCGGATTACAATAAGCGCAAGAAGCAATCCTAATGCCATGATTTATTTCCTCAGATTTTCATTGTAATGCGCCATATGAAACGTAGTTCCCTGTTGCAAAAGGCAGCGATATCATTCTTCACTCGAGCATGACGGAAAATGGCCCACTACTGTCAGTAATTAGAGCTGAGTCGTACACACTATCTAAGAATCTGGATAACCGGGGAATTTGTAGAAATGTGTGGTCAGTCGTTCGCAGGGGTACATGAAACCTGCACAAGGAGAACTTGGGCCCATGTATCTGTCCTAAAACGGTTTTCAGGGATATGGAATGTGAGAACAACTTCATTAAAACAAAGACTGGATATTCTTAGGAGATGAAGATGAGAATCCATCAGGTCACTCTGACTACATTAACGTTCAGATGATCCAGCAAAAAAGCCGTTAAAGAGGCTCTAAATCTGGGAGTTAATGGGAGTACTTCTTTGTGGCCCGACAGCAATACACTACAACAAATAATATATCGAAAATTAACCTTCTCATAATTAGTCATGTACAGATATGACGACAAGATTCATTGGAATTTTGATCGCAGATATAACTCTCATAACATGGCAACCGACTAAAAAGACATTTTGCCGATAGCTCAAGATATGAACAAACAACAGA